>JAXIVJ010006487.1:0-66551 GCA_036785665.1 Chirona hameri
GGGTGCCTCAGCACGTAACATAGCCGATCCAGACGTGTTTGACCGTACCGGGGTCAAGAGTTGCACGTGCATGGGGTGCCCCCTCTTCCATTGCGGCGGAACCAAGCCTTCTAGAGCGCTGAAATTCGGTCTGCTGGTGCATCCGCACTAACATGACAATTGTGTTTTTGACCAAATTTGGGTCAAGACCTGCACGTGCATAGGGTGCCCCCTAGGTTAGAGCGCTGCCATTGCGACCGAACCACTTCTTCGAGAACGCTCAGATTTGGTAGGCCGGTGCATCCGTACGCACCATGACGTTCTCAAACGTTTTGGCCGTGTTGGGTCCAAGGCCTGCACGTGCACGGGGTGCGCCCCTTGCTGCTCCTCCCCTTCCCATTGCGGCTGAACCACTCCTTCCAGCGTGCTCCACGGCGCGCCCTTAAACCCCAATAAACAAACAAACCATAGCACTCCACTCAACACGTGTCATGACGATAGCTCGCGTTTTTGACCGTATCTACCGTACCAACACCTGCACGGTCTCAGGATGCACTGTTTGCACCTCTGTCCCATTGTTGTCGAATCACGCCTTGCAGAGCCCTACAATTTGGCATGGCTGGGCATCGGACATGCCTCCGATTTTGGAGCAGCGTTGGCTTGCCTCTAGTGTAGCACTGGGTCGATGCCTTCGGCTTTGTGGCCGAGCGGGTGTGTAGCTGAGTACTTATATCAGCGGTGTGTAGTACTGTGTTGATACCTGCAGGGTCATGACCGAGTGTGTGTGTCTGTGTGTCTGCAGGCGGCGATTTCGGCCACGTACAGAGCCATCAACCAGAGCGCCAACACGCCCAACCTGGGTCCGGTGGCGCTGTCGGAGCTGGCGCGGCGGCGCCGCAAGTCCCGCCGCTCCTCCTCCGACGTGTAGACGCCGCCCGGGACTGGCCTCGGCGCGACCCACTGCCACAGCGCCGCGCCGCGCCGCGCCGCCACCGCCGCCGCCGCCGTCGCTGCCGCTGCCGCTGCCGCTGCCGCCGCCGCCGCCGCACGCCTTGTGGCTACCTCGCTCTCGTGTATGTGACCGTGTGGGACCCGGTGGCAGGCGCAGAGCTGTCGAGGCGGTGGGTATTTTGTACCAAGTTGCCGCTGGCGGACGGCGCGGCGGTGCGACGCACAGTGTCCACATTCCATTTATTCCGTGTATGAGGTGCGCTGTGGACAGGGCTCGGCGCCGGCCGCGGAGGGTGATGATGTGAGGAGCGGGTGGTGACCGCGGCCGGCGGCCGGCTCGCCGTGCAGCGTCCTGGAACCAGTGATGATACTGGGGGGTCAGTGTGCCCACACTTGTCTACTTATATGAGAGATTGGTGCGCGGAGTGCGGAGAGTCGATGTAGCGAGGAGCTTAGCGAATCGGCGGCGTACCTGCTGTCAGTGTCAGTATGTGTGGCTATGGGTGGGCGTGTCTGTGCGCGGTGCTCGGAAGTCAGACGGGTGTCTGTGCGCGGTGCTCGGAAGTCAGACGGGTAGAAGGGACCGGACCGGTGTGGACTCGTGACGACGCCCCCGTTACTCGTGAGACGCCAGTACTGATCGTGAGGGCGGCTGGCGCCGAGGGGCGGCTCGGAGAATCAGTGCGGCGCAGCGTACCCGCCCCCGCCCCCGCCCCCGCCCCGGACCCGACACGCGGCAGATCACCAGGTGCTACCGAGGCAGCGGTGCCGCGTGCCGCTCCCCCCGAGGAAGCGGTGCCGCGTGCCGTTCCCCCGAGGCAGCGGTGCGGCGTGACGCTCCCGAGTCAGCGGTTCGGCGTGACGCTCCCCCGAGGCAGCGGTGCCCCGTGACGCTCCCCCGAGGCAGCGGTGCCGCGTGACGCTCCCCCGAGGCAGCGGTGCCGCGTGCCGCTCCCCGAGGCAGCGGTGCCCCGTGACGCTCCCCCCGAGGAAGCTGTGCCGCGTGCCGCTCCCCGAGGCAGCGGTGCCGCGTGCCGCTCCCCGAGGCAGCGGTGCCCCGTGACGCTCCCCCCGAGGAAGCGGTGCCGCGTGCCGCTCCCCGAGGCAGCGGCGCCGCGTGCCGCTCCCCGAGGCAGCGGTGCCCCGTGACGCTCCCCCCGAGGAAGCGGTGCCGCGTGCCGCTCCCCGAGGCAGCGGTGCCGCGTGCCGCTCCCCGAGGCAGCGGTGCCGCGTGCCGTTCCCCCGAGGAAGCGGTGCCGCGTGCCGCTCCCCGAGGCAGCGGTGCCGCGTGCCGCTCCCCGAGGCAGCGGTGCCGCGTGCCGTTCCCCCGAGGCAGCGGTGCGGCGTGACGCTCCCCCGAGGAAGCGGTGCCGCGTGCCGCTCCCCCGAGGAAGCGGTGCCCCGTGACGCTCCCCCGAGGCAGCGGTGCGGCGTGACGCTCCCCCGAGGAAGCGGTGCCGCGTGCCGCTCCCCGTCTCGCCGCTGCCTCATTATGATTGAATCATGATGCGAAATATACCCATGTAATAACCAGATGGAACCGTTTGTTTGTGTGCGACGTTTGCTGGAATGGCTATTAACGGCATAAGGTCGATTTTTTTCTTCTTCAGAAACGTTCAGGAACGTTGTGTGGCAATATGCTTTAGTGCTGACTGCTGACATTATGTTGTTCTCGGAAAGTGCTCTCCGTCTGTAAATAGTAGCAAGCGTTCTGGCTTTGATTGTTATGACCAAATCTTATATTGAATTAGTTATCAATTTTATTGAAACCCAATGTATCCCTTACCAGGCTGCTGGCGTATGGTATGGAGTGCTTAGTTAATTGAATTAATCCAGTAGATTTATAATCAAGTCCAAGTCATCGAATGTGGATTACACCATATCAAAAGTTTGGCTATGAAATGGATCAATATTTGATTGGATTTGTATTTCAATAGCCGATTTTGAACAAATGATCAACCAAACGGTTTAACTGCAAAATAATTTCCAGGCGTTTAGCATTTTACGTAAAAAGTTGTCAAAACCAATTTAATCAATTGTGCAAAATTTTCAACCAAACTGGTTTAACTGCAATATGTGTAGCCATGCTAGTTAGGCATCCATTGAAATTGTTTGTTGATTTCGTCACGCCGGCTCCTCACCCACACTCCGATCCGAACGAGGGGCGACATTGCTATGAAATGCACCCCTGCTGTGCCGCTAGGGCTTACAGCGCGCTATGCGGGGGCCTTAAGGGATTATACGGGTTTCCATCCTGAAAGGAAATGCACTCTTTTGCAGTTGTATGAGCTTTAAACACGTTTAAGACATACAACAGGGACTTCAATGCTCATTTAGTCCATTATTTCATCAATTAGCAGCGTTATAGGGAGACCTTTTTCCACAAAAATGGAGTTGGTACCTGAAATCGATAGACGAGACCAAAATATATTGTAAATTCATTACATTTTGCATATAACAATTCCTATCGATAGATATATTTCCTACCGATAGAGGGAAAATACCGATCATTAATTTTCCCAAACTTCCAACTTTGAATGAGGGAATAATTGTATTTAATTCTTAAATTTATATCACATTTTAATACCATAACGGTAGCCAAATAAATTGTTGCTAACAAAATCAAAAGGTGATTATCTCGCTTTAAAACTTTGGCGTTTTTCGAGACTTGTATCAGATAACGAGGTCTTGGTCGGCATTACTGTCCACCACTTTTATCTTGAATCAGTTTTAGAGTCTTGAATTATCTGGAAGTCTTAACACTGGATCACAAAATGATTATGCAATTTAAAACTTACGGGACTCTATTACTACACACTGTTCGTTCAGGTTTTGTATTTTTTGTGGTTTTCTTATCTCTGGCCGAAGTGTTGGGAATTTGGTGGTGGCGTATGATTTTTTTTAGCATGATAATACATGAAAAATATCGATTGTTTTGGGAGAAAACTAGGTATCTGCTGCCATGGGCGGTGGAAGCGGGGGAACGCCCCCCCCCCCCCCCCCTCCAATATTTGTTTTCGGATTTAACATTACGCCTATGGGCGTTGCATGGAAAGAATCTACTTCAAAGTGCCTCCGTCCCCCCGTCCCCCCCCCCCCCCAACTTTCGGAAGGTGGCGCCGCCCTTGACTGCTGCTGTCGTTGGAACAAAACAAGTTTATTTTTTCAAATATTGCTTATTTTACCGGAAATATGTCATAAGTGAGGTGTTCTTGTTAGCATAATAGAGATGACTGGGTCTGCCTCAGCCGGTCCTGCAGAAAGTACGCGGTGGCGGCACCGTGCACTTTGAAATGTCCTTACGTGCAGAAGAGGTCATTTCCAGAAAAATGTGGCTACCGTGGGACTTCTACCACCTTTATAAGTACGTTTTACTATGTAACTCAATTATACTGGGGGAAGAAACGTATAGATATTTCCCTTTAAAGGGAAATAAGACCTTTTTCCACAAAAATGGAGTTGGCACCTGAAATCGATAGACGAGGCCAACATATGATGTAAATTCATCACATTTTGTATAAAGACATTCCTACTGAGACTCCTACTTTTCGGTTTCCATCAAACTGGGCTTTTCCCGTATTGCTTTTGTACGCAACGGTGAGGAAAACGTATTTTGCGTTCTGCTTGTGATTTATATACCCGCCCATCCTTTACAATTAACAAACATTGACAAAACTGACAATTCAATCGGAAGCTCATCGATGCACGACCATTGCACGACGACGGCGACCTATTTAGTGACGGCGATTTGTTTCGAAGTGCCCATTCAACAACGTTGAACAGATTGATGCAAAACGCCAGATGTTTCGCTTTCCAATAGTGGAGGGAAAATTCGATCATTATTTTCACAAACTTCCAACTTTGAATTCGGGAATAATTTTATTTAATTCTTAAATTTAGACCACATCATTTTAATACCATAACGGTAGCCAAATAAATTGTTGCTAACAAAATAAAAAGGTCATTATTTCCCTTAAAGGGAAATATTCACCTTTTGATCTACTTTTCTGCACTAGCTTATGCATCGTGTATGGTATCAAATTGATCGAGTCTCAATTTAAAAATGAAATCACAATTTTGTCTACTTCGAAATGTTTTTTGGGCAAATTTAACAAACAAGTACATATACTTCCTTCGGAGTTCATGATCGGTGCTTGCCTTTACTATTTGGAAGCGCGACATATCTGGCGCTTTTCTTTCTTTTGATAACGTCTCTGATTGGTCCCTGAAACAAATCACGGACACTAAATAGGTTGCCGTTGCGTGCCCAAGCGAAGTTCCGATTGCATTGCCAGTTTTTGCATTGTTTGTTGATTTGTGTTTTAATGACTCTTTTGCATGATAAGCTAAAGCATAGTGTTGTATACATCCAGAGCAGAGTTCGCCATGGGCTGGGCTGGCCCTATGGGTCATGGGCTGGGCCTGGGCCGGGCCTCAACTTTAAGGAAATCACTGGGCTCTGGATGGGCCTGGGCTTGACAATTTTGAAGTAATGCGCGCGTCGCACAAGCTCAGGTCAGCTCAAAAATATTTTAACCAGCAGTTCACTTACACAGCAACACACTGTTGCTGTGGCTGTGGATTTTTGTTTTTTTGTTTAACATAGTTGGTTAATTGTTTCACATTTATAGTATACAAGTAAATATGCTAGGATAATTATTGCAAATTTTGTGAAAATAATGATATGCTTAAAGGAAATAGTTCACCTTCGGAACATTTTTCAGAACACGATTTTATTATATTTTGTAATACAGTTTCTTTTTTTCTTTTCAAAAATGGTCCTACATCGGGCCAATTCAGGACAGAAGGTCGTAAATTATTAATTTTCTGGTGTGCGTTATTGGTCTGCGCATGCTCCCTGTCAGTGCTGGCACTTTCAGACGGTACGGTACATCATATATGCGCCGCATTCCTTCGTCAAAAAGTCAAATATCTTCGGCTGGAGAGTCTTTTCAGCCAAGAAAAGTTGCAGATAAGGATTTCTCAACACGGGCTACAAAACTGTTATTTCAGTTCAAAACCCCATGTTGAAGGTGAACTATTTCCTTTAATCTGAACGGGCCGGGCCTGGGCCTCAATATTATGAGTTTGACCGGGCCTGATCCGGGCTTGGTGTTCATGGGCCTGGGCCGGGCCGGGCTGGGGGTTGTTGGGCCCGTGACGAACACTGATCCAGAGACAAAACTATACAAAACGCCTAATGTTGAGAACAAATTAACCAATTTTCAAAAATTGAGGGTCGCAACCACTAACAATGCCGTCGTAGCGTGCCCAAGTTAACTGCTAATTTCGTCACCTTAGTATTCAATGTTTGTTGATTTTAAAGGAAACAGTTCACCTTTAACATGGGGTTTTGAGTTGAGATAGCCAAGTTGTAGTCCATGCTCGAAAATGGGCTTGAGAAGCTTTCACATCTTCATAGAAACCCCTTAATTAATTAAAATCAATACTTCAACAGACCATAATTTAGCAGACTTGTACATCGTGAAGTAGAAGCAAGGTCGATTGAAACCCTGGCGGATCTTTAGATAATTAGACTTATTCAAAAATATATACACATATTGTTTTCCCATCAATTTTCAACAAACAGGTATTTAATAAATTACAATGCACACATAGACGAGGCAAGATAGGGTCGGACCTGGACACGGCTCGAATCTAGTCTTGTGTCGCACCAATCTAAAAAGAATTAATGGGGCCATCATTCACCAGCGTGGCGATGGCTCACCCAACCTGGGATGGGAGCAGCAAGGGTGTAAAGTGCACGTGCTTTCACGGTGCGATATAAGCCATGTTGAAAGAAAACTAGCCGCTTCTGGCCGCCAGATGTAGATGGCGAAAGTTTCACCTTACATGTATGTGGGGTACATCCCTTTCATTCGGCATACGTAACAATAACCCACATGACCTCCCTCATGCACGTGCCATGCACGTGCAAACTTCAGTATTGACATATTTTAGCTATAATGACCTATTTTTGTTTCATCCTGTAGCCACACAAAGGGCTCAAACACAAAACAGACAAGTGTCTGTGACGCGTAACTATGTTACCTATATGCATGCAAAGTTTAGCCCGCACAGGCTGAAAGGTGCGTGCGGTGGGACGGCTAATGCTTGTTGTGGTCATTATCCTCCACTTTCTTAAAATGCTTACTTGTGAGGGAGTATCTCGACGACGCCAAGCACCACGTCCACGCACTTTTGGCACAGACATTATGAGTATCACACCTCTGTTCAGTGCCACCAACATCGCCATGGGTACGCCATGTCACTGGTGGCGCGTGCAAATGTGGTCCCCATGCAATAGGCACCGTAAGGCTATCTTTAGAGCGATATTGTGCAAAACTGAACCATTAACTTGTTTTTCTTGTTTGGTCACCACCAGCCAATGGTGTGTGCTAAACATCCACAAAGTGGGTTTGAGATTGAAATCCGGTGACAGGCGCTACAGCAAAAAAAAATGCAGTGAACCTCCATTCCGGAGAAATGATGTTTTAGAAATGCTTGATATATATGCACAGATGCACACCACACCCCGACTCCACCACTTGTTATAAACGCTACAGATGCCCGCAACCGCCATACATCATCCAAGCGGTCGGCATCCATAAGGGGGGGGGGGGGGCAAGCTGCACCCCTCAGGGGAGAGGGTGCGACCATTTTCTCGTGAAGTCTTCTGGTTTCTGAAATTTTCGAGTTAGCGACAACAAACGTGGTGCACCAATAGAGCTCGACGAGCGCTTTCTGTCGCTGTGTCACTTTGGGTGATCGGGTGCTGAATGCGCGTGCGGTGCACGTGCAGGCGGTTTTCACTCCTGTTTCAGAAATGGTCGTTTCCGCTCACAAGATACCGAAATTGGGCGCGATAAATGTCCTCGGTTGTGTGTATTGACACACAACACATGCTTTCCTAGGCATTCCGATTGCCCCGAGGGGTGCACCTGCCACGTGCAGAGGGTATCCCGTTGCGCACCGTTCTGCCATATCTGGCGAACTACGCCTCCTAGAGCGCTACAATTTGGCACAATGGTACATGTACATACACCATGGTCATTGCAAGTTACTTTGACCGCATCAGGGTAAGGACCTGCACGTGCGCCATGTACCCCCTCATATGTAAGGGTATGTGTAAGGCGTTATCGTGGAAAATTGAACCTTTAACTTTTTTCCTTATTGTGCCCGTTGTCAGCCAATTATGTGTTATAAACACCCTCAAGGTGGGCTAGCGATTGAAATCTTGTGTCAGGCGCTAGGGCGAAAAATGTACTGAACCTCCATTCTGGAGAAATGATGTTTTACAGATGCTTATTATAGGTGCACAGAAGCAGACCGCGCCACCACACCAGTACACCACCACTTGCTATAGACGCTACAGATAGATACCACCGTGATACACCACCGCAGGGGTCGGCAACCCTGAGGGGTGCAAGATGCACCCTCAGGGCGGTCCAACTGTTTTATATTGGGGTCCTTTGGTTGAATAAATTTTTGAGTTAGCGACACCAAAGCTGTTTCACCGATATAGATCGACGAGTGCTTCCTGGCGCTGTATCACTTAAGGTGATCGGGCGCTGGATGTGCGTGCGGTGTCACGGAAGTTCGCTGGTGGAATTGTAATGTTCTTATGCAAGAGCATGTCTCATTAATGGTGACTTCATGAACAAAATCGTTGAGAAAGATCTGTGGAAGGAACAGGACCCAGTTGATTGCTGCGATGTCGGATGCGGTCGCTAAAGCCGCGAAAGAATACGCCTGGCGCGGTTATTTCACTCTTACCACCTCGGGTAGACTTCCTAGCCCGTTCGCCGGCACTGTTATTTTTCCGGTTCTTGACATATTTCTCACTATGCACAACACATCCTCAGTTGTAGCCCTGCTGTTCACCTTTGACATGAATGCACTTCAGGTTGTCAAAGATGTTCTGTTACATACAACAATTACACCCATATGGACACAATGTATCAGCCAAATTCTGGTCTGACGCAAGGTTCTATGTCAGATGCTGTATACATGACCTGGCTGGCCGGTCAAGTGCAGGCAACTCAGGAGTATGCCGTATGGTTTGCTCATTTTCAGCTGGCAGTTCGGTTCAATCGGAGGTCAAGTGCAGTATGTGACATACAACCCAGTGTCAGGCCGGGGTTTTGCTGAGGACTAATGTACATATATGTGTCATTTTTTACTATAATAGAAACGTTGCCGATTTGAAATTATTGGATGTTAACGGTGAACAGCATGTTTACAACTGGGCAGAGGATTTGCTCGGCGGAGTGTAGTATGTACACCTTTTCTTAATGCGAATCGGCGTCTGTTAGCTCAACTTGGCAGATCTCATTTATGCCGTCAGCTAACATACTGTTTGACATAGTGCATCTCACATCGGCGTAAAACACTCCCGCGGCAAGGGGCATTGGAAATATACAAAGTGCACCGTGTCAACACTGGTCACTGGATTCTGACAAAATGCAATGGAGCTGACAGCGTTCATCAGATTAGGCAAGTTTTAGTTGACTTAGGCAAGCGTCATTCAGTTTCGTTGACGGCAAAATTGAAATTTAGAAAGTTTTAATTATGTTTTGTCCATTCCGTGTAGGTTCGCAATATGTACCGTTAAGTTTAATCGGTTTTGCACCAGACCTTACGATATACTTATTTGATCTAAGTTGCGAGAACTCAGGTGCCACTCAGGTGAACACTCATGTGCCGGGCAACGGCAACGTAGTCGCTTCCATTCCAGGCCTGTATGATCCGCTCGCGGTCCTCTGCACAAACAGCACGGTGACGTCACGGCATCTTGACGCTGAATAGCGTAGAAATGTTGACCTGACTTGAGGTCATTTTGTGTATCGGGAACAGGCAATGACAGTCAGGATTTGCTGCCTAGGTGACGCCACTGATCAACATAATGTCTTTACAGAATGATCAAAAAGCAACAAGTAATTAATTTGTACTTTCGGGTTAGTTTCCATGTATCTGTTTGATATACAAATAGTATATTTTCCACCAAGGAAATCAATTTTACATTGTCTAAATTAATTAAGCATTGACCAAACAAAATGCAATGTAACGCAACTTACTGTCCATGTCGATATTAAATGCCCCTGCCGATGTCCATTGACCAGATGATATTCTGATTTAATGAAATGTGTCGAAGTGTTAAAGGCAGGGCTGCGGAGTCGGAGTCGAAGTCGGAGTCGGTCGGACTCGGAGTCGGCAGTTTTGACCGGAGTCGGAGTCGGAGTCGCTAAAATCTTTCGACTCCGACTCCGGCCCGGAGTCGGAGTCGACTTTTTGGCAATTGGCGATTACTTTGGTAGGTAGAATAATCATCGACCTAGGGACATTAACTTTGAATCCCTTTCGGAAGAAAATTAGTGGAAAATGAATCGAGTGGAAAATGTACTCAACTAGCGGTATATTTCCGCCTGATGAAGATAAGGCAATCATTTTTACGTCATCTGATGATGCTTGGGGCTTTGGACGCACCGACTCTTACGGTCAAACGGCGCCCATTTTAATATCATCGCGGTCGTTTCCTCAAGGAGATTCGAATCATACCATGGTGACCAGGTTACCTAAGTTAAATTCAAAATTTGACCTCAGGTCAAAGCAACGTAAGGTCATGTGGTGAACCAGGTATGTAGTGCTTCGCAATGTCGGGAGCCTCTCGACGAGACATACACAGTGGTGCCGGTCTCAAGTTCTTATCTTCATTTTATTCCGCTGCCTGCAGGCGAGCGCGACTGGGCTGGACGCGCAGCCGGCACGCCGCGCCCGTGGTCGGGCGGTGTAGCATTGTTCTCCATACTATTAAGAATAAAAACAAACGGAAAAATAGATGGCATTGCAGATATTGCTTAGCATGCGGTTGGAGAACGGATATAGGCCGGAGTCGGAATTGGAGTCGAAGTCGGAGTCGGAGTCGATTTTTTTCAGGCCGGAGTCGGAGTCGGAGTGGCTAAAATTATGTCGACTCCGCAGCCCTGGTTAAAAGAGTGTCTAAATTCGAGATTGCCTGACGATATGACTTGCCCTATGCCACGTTCAGTTGAACAGATGCCGATTCGCATTGAGAAAAGGTGTAATGACCCAAAGCAACAAGTAATTTATTTTTACTTTCGGTTAATTCCCATGCATCTGTTTGAAATAAAAATAATCTATTTTCCACCAACTAAAGACATTTTGCACTGTCTAAATCAATTGAGAATTGGCAAAACAAAATGCAATGTAACGCAACTTAACCCGCGCCGTGTCGGGGGTGTTTAGACAGCCCCCCCTCAGATATTCGAGAATAGCGAAAAACGGCGGCGCGAAGCGCCGCCATTTTTGGCACAGCTGTTTGTGCATCAATTGCGCACATTAAGTTTAACAAAATACCTCGGGTCATCTCAGGTCAGGTCACCAGACCAAGTCACGTGACCCCACCTCCAAAAAAAAACTTGTGGTCATACCCCAGTCACTGGTTTTGTATGATCAGTTTTACACTTACAGGATTTCACACGGGCGGATCCAGCCGCTCAGTTGAAGGGGGGGGGGATGGCTTTCAGCAGGCACGTAGCCAATATTTTTTATAAATGTTGTTGACCAGGAGGGGGGGGGGGGGGTCGGGGCGTCAGAGAATCTCATTTTATATAGTGTAAATTTGTTTTGCTCTGGGAGGGGGGGGGGGGCATGGCCCCGTGCCCCCCCCGTCCTCTTTGGCTACGTACCTGGCCTTCAGGTACCCAAATTTCGTTGCAAAGACTCATAATTAAAAAAAAAACATATTTTGAACAGCATGACAGCATGACGTCGAGAGCTGATAACTGACAAGCACCTGTTTTGGAGACGGCCGTGTCATAACGGTACCACACAAAGGTAGGATGTACAAAGTAACGCCTAAGCATATATAAAATACTTTATCAGTATGCTAACGCAAGTTATAAAGTTGATATTAAACGGACATCGAAATTAAAGTGTTATTTCTTTACGCAAATGCAGGAATGAGCCTGCTTCAAACGAGGACGTTTGGCGTCTCCCCGTTATCACAGCTCTCCGTGCACCGACGAGCGGCAAATGCGCGGAACGCTAGCCTGTTGTTTACCGGGTCAGGTTTGTAACCTAATTTCACTTTTGTTACATAGGAATAGGATCATAAGAGACCAAATGAACCGTTTGAACAAATCTGGATAACCATAAAGTGGTATAAAATATCACCTCCAGAAAATACGGTTATACATTTAGCGTTCGTGCGATCCTTTTCCTTTTTTTATAAAAGAATTGACCCACTTGGTCGCCAACTCTTATGGACTCCCAGCGAACATATTAGTCATATTGGCGCACAGGGGCCATAGCTCTACCGGGGTTCGAAACACCACGTGAGAGCCAGACGTCTTAACCACTCGGCTATTACGCCTCTTTAGCGTTCGTACGATCATTTAAAGTGCTTATAGTGGATCACTAAATTATCCAAATACGACGGACTTGTAGCGTAGCTCAGTGTTACGGACTTGTAACATGGAGCTACGCTACCATCACGAATATCAGCTCTCCGCGATCTGGATGTCGCTTACTGCCACGTTGTCACCAAGAGTCGTCGTAAGTGATTCAGATGCTCGAAGGTGAAAACGATGATCATTAGAACGTTAGCCCTTTAACACAACTGAATATCTCACTGGACATATAAGCTAGGAATATCTTTATGAAAATACGAAATACCTATACAACCAGAGCTAAAACGTAAATCTTCAGCGAAAGTATATATGAATGTATTTGTGTAAAATATTCAACGAAGGATTTGGCATGAAACTCTTCGAACCACAACTGGTTCACTGTCCCGGCTGGATGTGCTAAAAATGGCTGAATATGAATGCGTTTGAGGTTCCAATTGCACTCTTTCCATATGTTTGGTGACGGTGGGCGTTAATCGGTAAAGCGCACAAACAAGATGCATGCTGATCCAGTGGCAGCTGGCAAGGATGTGATAGGATCGTCGCAAGCAAAATGTGGAAAAACAAGAAAGTGCACATTTCCAGCTTTAATAACATCAATTTATAACATCCGTGCATGCTGGTAGGATACATACCCAGGACGACTTGGGATGAGAGGACGGAGTAGGTTGAAGGGCGCTGGTCACACAATATCAGAGCAGGCTTCAGCTGCTCTGTGCCACAGCCGGCGGTCATGCACGTGTCCGAATGCTTCAGGGCTAAAAAAAATGTTTCGTGGTTGTCGTCGAAATTAAGACCGGGGTTGGTGGTTGCCGTCCTGCGATATTCAAATTCATAGTGCAAAATGTGCGCAATTGGTGCCATTATACACCCTAGTGCACTATCAATACTGCCGGACCTTTTTCTGACTCCAATATTGAGTAGTACCCGAAAGCATAAAACGGGATGTCGATACATTGATCGAACTATTTGACGTGCAAAAATGCACAAAAATGTACAAAATGCACAAAATGCACAAAAATGCACATGCCATTGCCGCATTGAGCGTCTCCCTGCCAGCATTGGTTCGGAAAATAACCACTGACCAGGATGGGCATTGGAAAAATATTGCCACCCCGTCAATGGCGCTCGGCTGAGACCCCAATCAAAAGCAAGTTATGTCTGTACCTGATTTTGCGTTGTTCATATGCCCCTGTGACTTCTCACAACCATCGTCACAACTTCAGCGCGTGGAATTCGTCACTGCACACGTTTGGACAAAAATTCAGCGCGTCACTGTACTTCCCCAGAGCCACTCGCGCGCAGCGCACTGAATGACTGAAGGGGTCAATGTGTTACAAATAATTGATATAGGAATGCCGGGCCGGCCGGGCGAGTGACGCAAGACGGACCACCCGCTGTGTCCGCCGGCCGCCGCGCCGCAGAGAGGGAGGGGGCAAGACGGAATGCCGCTTGTATGGCCGTTGGTGGCACGTGGGTCCGGGGACTGGTCAGAGCAATGCAAGGGTAGAACCGTAAGGGACGCGTTTGCTGATAGTAGTAACTATGCCAGAAAAAGCATACTAAATATGCAGATTCAGCAGGCATTATGACAACCGCGACAACCAAGGGTATGCGCGGTATGTCATTGGTCCCTTGTAAAAGGGTCGCCAGGAGTGGTCGTCCGGACCGTCCGGACGACAGCCGTGGTTGTCTCGCCGATACAGTATATAGTATATAGTGTATAGTATACCTACAGTATAGTTTGTTGCTGCGTGAGTGATTTGGAATGTAGACCCGCGCAGCCGCTAACATGAAAATGTGTTTTAGAACGAAGGCATGCGAGAAGCAGAGATCGAAACAAAAACATATGCCTAGCACATACAGATACAGCTGAGTTAGGATAGGTGGATTGGGCTAGGGTAGACATTTCATTATTTTTGACTCGGTGACCTCGTCAGGACACCGAATGTGGTCGCCGAAATTCCATGTCCTTGGTTGCCGGTGAGGACGACAAAACGACAAGATATTTTAGCCCTGGCATGCTGTGGAGAACCAAAGCGTTACGAATGGGGCTATCAAAAATTCATCTTTGGAGACGGCTCGTCAGCGGCCATTTGATTATCCTACTGACAATGGTAAGACAAAACATTCTTGCGGAGATGTAGGTTCTTATGATTGTATACGCCACACCGTGCTCGTACTCAAAGGAACTCGCTATATATGGAAAGGATGGGAGGACAAGACAATGTCAAATAGCGATCCACGCTATAAGAGATGCAGTAAATCCATACCTGCGTAATGGCATTTGATGCAAAATATAACGACAGTGACAACAGTGGTGTAGCAATGGCTCGCAATCCGAATACATTGCCGGTATCGGGATATTTCAGCCTGCAGCGAGTAGAGTAAATGCCAGCGTTGATAACAGCGAAACGTTACTAATTACAACTCGGTACACTACATCTCTTGAATGGTGCTGCACGTAGTCTGGACATATTTTTCAAGATTTCCTGTATCTCTACTGACCATGTACCGACAACAGTTTGCCAGATACATCAGTCAGGGATTGTCACAAGGCAACGGAAATATTAACATATTTCCGAAGCATAACGTAACAGACTTATTACAGTCGCTCGGCTTTACTTTGCTATTAATTAGAAGATAAAAAATATATGTGCATTTTTGTTTTTTCTTTTCTTTCAAATCGTAGTTGCTAAAAACAGCTCAAATGCATTTCGGAAAGATAAAAATGGCAACTTTTACTCCGACTTTGGGGGGGGGGGGGGGGGGGGGCATACTTTTGCCCCCCGACTTTTCTTTTTTTTTGGGGGGGGGGGGGAAATTGCCCATTTTGCCCCTCCCCCTGGACCAGCCCCTGGGATTTCATAAGGTCATATGTATCTACAATTCGGTTATCTTTGATTTTATTTATATATGCGACCTAAGGTCGGGTCAATTTCGTGACCTCCCCATTATAAGTCAATGGGGAAATATTCAAATGCTTCCTATTACAAGGATACGCAAGATAGAAGTCTAATTCCTTCTAGATCATGTTATTATAGGCCATTATTGATGACCTAAGGTGCCATTTTTGTTCAGTGACCCCTACAGGGTCAGCCGAGGTCATCCGAGTTCACCAACAGTTGTATGTCAATAACTATCGACATAATGACGATAGATGAGTAAAACCGACACCAATGTGTTTGTTTCGTCGGGGTTCGTCTTCCCATATGTAACATAACCTACTTGGGTCACCACTTGACCTTGACCTGAGGTCAAATTTTGAAGTTGACTTAACCTGGTCAACACTAATATGAATCAAAGCGCCTTGACGAGACAAATACGATGACATCAAAATTATTGCCTTGTCGTCATTAGGTAAAAATCTGTTCGTGAAAAACTGTTTGGTAAAAAATAGCCTTTTTGACATTTGATGAGCTCTGGAGCCTAAACCATTGACCTCAGCTAAAATCTGAGGGCACCTTATCGATTAGACGTTCCAATAGCTTTTCATTACTCTTTTCCATTTGTTCCTAGCTATCATAGTTCCTGATATCTGGGGGTTTCTGGAGCAAAGTCCTAAAAAAGGAAAATTTGACCTTTGATGACCTCTGGTCACCGCAATATTGGCTTTAGGAAAATACAAATATCTGAAGTACTTTCGAATATGCTTGTCGAGAGCTTTCGAACGCGTTTTTCCGGGCCTTTCTAGCCCTTTTAGTTTTCGAGTCAGAGGGGGTCTAAACACTCCCCCCCCCTCCCCGGCACGGTGAAGGTGGCGCCGAGAACCGGCACGGCGCGGGTTTTAATGTCCATGTCGATTTTGAATGCCCCTGCCGATGTCCATTGACGCCGTTCGAATCGAAGTGTTAAAAGGGTTGTATCGGGACGGAGCGGGTCACTTTACGGCGTGCCATCTATCGGGGGGCCAGTAACTACTGCGGGTATGCGGGCGGCCGCCTATTAGGCTTAACATTAGCGGTGTGCGCGCTATGTACTTATTCGCTGATATATTTTCTCAAGAGCGGAAACTCAATTTTGTACGGTTGTCTTGACATAGATTAGACTTTTGTGAATATTTTGGAACCAAATATAATGAACATCGCCTTCATTTCACGGTTCCCAGACCGATCAAGTACCTTCAACCTGGCCCAGTCTCTCAACATGACGGCGGGAGGGCGCGACGGCGATGCTGGACCTAAAACTCTCGTAACTTAAAAGCGAAATCGAATCTAACAATTGTACTCCCACGACATTAATTTGCAACCTTTTTCCCATCGAATTATGCAGATTTACGATTGGTTCATTGCAAACCGGCGGTTCCCGGTCGCCTTAAATAATTCTTGAACGGCGAAAATTGAGCCGGGCGAGGCTATTCTGAGAGTACCTACTTAGCACAAAACATGACGCCGACCGAGTGACAAGCCGGTTGCGGATCGTGTTCGTTCTGGGCGATATATTGGCATGGTAGCATGAGGCCAGTGACCAGACACGCTTAAATACTTATCGAACATTATTACATTATAGGCCTGGCTGATGCATCCATAGCCGCTTTTATATCGGGGGAGGAGGGACCAAGCCTATAAGTCTATAATATTTATGAAAACGTGTCAGATTTCGGTTCCTTATGCATCGGTAGTTGACATGAACAAACTTGACTGAATACAAGTTTGACTTTTCATTCATTTCAAGAAATATATATATTTTGAAGAGAAAAAATGAGAAAAGTTTAGAGGCTGGAGAAATTAACTTGCAAAATAGACCTCTATTAGCCGTTTTCACGAAGGATTTTGCGTTTGGGGCGTTTGGGGTGTTCGGGGTGATTGGGGCGATTGGGGCGATTGGGGCGTTTTGGGTAAATGGGTCTATAACTCGTAAGAACACGGCTTTTCCAGGTATTTTTTAATATCAATCGCAACTTTATAAATTAATGCATTTTTCTGGAAATTCCATTTGAATGATAACACCATAGTTTACTTAAAATTAACAATTTCACCTTAAACTAGCTCTGGTGATGCCAGATGGCTGTGGTGGTTTGGGGGCGTTTGGTGAGACTCCATCTTGAATATTTTTTTAACACTGTTTTGAGAGACATTATAATAATCAGAATTTCTAACCTAACTCTCATATTGCCAAAAAGGATGTTTTAGTAAATTAAACACAAGATCGGAAGCTTTCGGCTTGTGGCAAGCCGAAAGCTTCCGATCTTGTGTTTAATTTACTAAGACTCCATCTTGCTCGAATCCCGGATGTGCGGGGTTCGGGAAATGGTCATATTTTGTAACGACATGATTTTCAGGAATAATAGCTTATTTCAATGAAAACTAGATGAATTAGTCCATTCATATTTTCAGTCATATTCTTTTGCATAGCAAGGATGAATGATAATTAGCGATTTCGTTTTGATCATTTGTTGTAAGATGACGAGAATGCTGGCTCCGGCTCTGCGCTGGCTCCGCGCAGGCGCCGCCGCCCGGTAACCATGGCGACCACGTGACTCCGGCGCCAGCCGGCCCGTTACCATGGCGACGAGACAGCCGGTCGCCTGACGTCACGTTGCGCATGTGCAGAGCCGTGGTCTGCGCCCAGCCATGCCGTCCGTTCGATCTAGAACAGCTATTTTTCAGTTTTCAGTACCAGTGGCTGCAGATATCCCGCATGTTTCATGGGTTTATAAGTGCTTTTTCTGGGGTTCTTTCAGCTTTTTATGAGATTCATCAATTGATCAATTGATCAAATCAAGCACATTTGGTGTGATTCGTTGCTTAAGAAAATGAGTAAGGATTGTTCCGGTTTTCAGAAACCAACGAAGTTACCGCTCTAAATTAGATGATCTCAGCGGGACGGAGCGACGATGAATTAAGGCCTGTCTATGCTTTTGACATTTGATTGCATTTTGCATCATAATATTATATTTATTTGTCATTAATATCTTCAATTTTGTCCTAACTAACTGTCAATTGCGTATTTTATTTAATCAAAGCTAGTATACTAGTATACTTTTAGCCTCTTTTTAGGGCGTTTGCGGTATGTATTGTAGAAGGAACTAACACAACACAAAGTTGCCAGATTTGCTCCTGAATTTGAATATTCAAAGCAAACTAACGGGAAATATTGCATTGTAAGAGCATATACTTATTCATGAATTCATAAAATTGCGATTGATACCAACAATAACCGGGAAAAGCATTGTTCTTACGAGCTATAGACCCAATCGCCCCAAACGCCCCAATCGCCCCAATCGCCCCAATCGCCCCAAACGACCCAAACTCCCCAATCGCTCCAAACGTAAAATCCTTCGTGAAAACGGCTATTGACTGCCCATCCAAATTTATTCTTGAAATCAGGGCGCCCTTGATGCTCCGCAACCTCTGTGCAAACCAATTTTCTAGCAAGTGTCAAATAATTCATTCTCTACGAAACCCATTGTGTATATATCAACCGATACACTGCTGCTAATGAAAAGGGGATTTTATATCTCCGGCTCCATTGTAGGTACCTACTACCTACCATACAGCAGCAAGACGCGCGATGGGGCAAAGTTTTCCTTTATGTACATTCACATTTGATTTAACACCCATAAAATCAGCAATACTAATAAATATACTAATATAATAACCATCAACTCGGAATACAACACCACCAGTACATCTTAGTCTCAGTCAATCTCAGTCTCAGTCAGTCTCAGTCAGTACGTCTCAGTTGAAGGCGTCCTTCGGATTCACACATCTCGCAAGTCATTCATTCTCGCGTGGAGGACGCGATTGGCACGTTGGATGACCTGCAGCGGCCCATCTGGGAAGTTTGTGCACCTGAAGTACACAGACTTCACCAGATCATTGGCCTTCTCAACACTCTGCTGATTGAACACTCCAAGCGCACAACCATGCAAGGACACCAACTCGTGGCAGTGGTGGGCCATCAGGTGCATGAACGGGGTCACAAGCATCCTCTGGTACAGAGCACAGAACATGTCCATGAACGTTTTGCAGCTCTGGCGCACCTCACCCGCATCATCGCTCCCTTTCAGTTGAACATAACACTGTCGGAATTTTATGTACAACAGTTGCAGCAGTTTGACCCTGGTGGAAGGCAGGTACGGCAGCGGCTGCGCACACAGGTGGTCTAATATGGCTAGCCGCTGCCGGCTGTTGAGGTTCGAAAACTGTAGTGCCTTCAGCTCGTTCTGTCTCAGTCGGCCTTTTGCACCAGCCTGGCATAGTTCGGCCTCGAACAAGGCCAGTTTGGAGGCATCGTCTATATCTATTGCTTCACTGGCAGATCGAATAGCTAATCGGTCACTCTGAAGAAGAGATGCATGGTGTCCAGGGCCAGATCCTTCAGTGAGAAACATGGCATGAGCGTTCTGTCCTTGAACCCCGGCACTTTGCGGTCCAGCCGCTTCCTCCACGTCAGTCCACCGTAGCAGTACGATACATTCGCCTGCTCGCAGAACCGATAGGCATTGCGACTGTTGGCTGACTTCATGCCTAGCGCCATCAGCATGAATTTGTAGTCGGCAACGAAAATAAACCGCACATAACCCGTCCAAACTGCGTGACGAGTCCCTCAGCGCGAAACTAGGACATTTCTTGGCTGAACCGCTCGAGCAGGCTGCGGGCCGAATCGTACGACTCGGCGCATTCCTGCACGGCGACAACGTGAGGTCCCTGGATGGGCTGTTTCTCGTCAACGAGGGTGATTGTGTAGTTGGTAAATTGTTTGAATTTACCGACTGGAGCTCCGTCACCTAAAACAAAGGAGATACCTTGTTTATAAATATGTCTACAAATGCCACGTCGGGCGGACAGGTCAGGTGCAGGCCTCACAGACCACGGCGGGCGGACAGGTGAGTTACAGGCTTCACCGAGCACGGCGGGACAGGTCAGGTGCCGGCTTCACAGAGCACGACGGGACAGGTCAGGTGCCGGCTTCACAGAGCACGACGGGACAGGTCAGGTGCCGGCTTCACAGACCACGGCGGGCGGACAGGTGAGTAACAGGCTTCACAGACCACGGCGGGACAGGTCAGGTGCCGGCTTCACAGAGCACGGCGGGACAGGTCAGGTGCAGGCTTCACAGAGCACGACGGGACAGGTCAGGTGCAGGCTTCACAGAACACGGCGGGCGGACAGGTGAGTAACAGGCTTCACAGACCACGGCGGGACAGGTCAGGTGCCGGCTTCACAGAGAACGACGGGGCAGGTCAGGTGCCGGCTTCACAGAGCACGACGGGACAGGTCAGGTGCCGGCTTCACAGGGCACGGCGGGCGGACAGGTGAGTAACAGGCTTCACAGACCACGGCGGGTGGACAGGTGAGTAACAGGCTTCACAGAGCACGACGGGACAGGTCAGGTGCCGGCTTCACAGAGCACGGCGGGACAGGTCAGGTGCAGGCTTCACAGACCACGGCGGGCAGACAGGTGAGTTACAGGCTTCACAGAGCACGACGGGACAGGTCAGGTGCCGGCTTCACAGAGCACGGCGGGACAGGTCAGGTGCAGGCCTCACAGACCACGGCGGGCGGACAGGTGAGTTACAGGCTTCACAGAGCACGACGGGACAGGTCAGGTGCCGGCTTCACAGAGCACGGCGGGACAGGTCAGGTGCAGGCTTCACAGAGCACGGCGGGACAGGTCAGGTGCAGGCCTCACAGACCACGGCGGGCAGACAGGTGAGTTACAGGCTTCACAGGGCACGACGGGACAGGTCAGGTGCCGGCTTCACAGAGCACGGCGGGCGGACAGGTGAGTAACAGGCTTCACAGACCACGGCGGGTGGACAGGTGAGTTACAGGCTTCACAGAGCACGACGGGACAGGTCAGGTGCCGGCTTCACAGAGCACGGCGGGACAGGTCAGGTGCCGGCTTCACAGAGCACGACGGGACAGGTCAGGTGCAGGCCTCACAGACCACGGCGGGCGGACAGGTGAGTTACAGGCTTCACAGAGCACGACGGGACAGGTCAGGTGCCGGCTTCACAGAGCACGGCGGGACAGGTCAGGTGCAGGCCTCACAGAGCACGACGGGACAGGTCAGGTGCAGGCCTCACAGACCACGGCGGGCGGACAGGTGAGTTACAGGCTTCACAGAGCACGACGGGGCCGGTCAGGTGCCGGCTTCACAGAGCACGACGGGACAGGTCAGGTGCAGGCCTCACAGACCACGGCGGGCGGACAGGTGAGTTACAGGCTTCACAGAGCACGACGGGACAGGTCAGGTGCCGGCTTCACAGAGCACGACGGGACAGGTCAGGTGCCGGCTTCACAGAGCACGACGGGCGGACAGGTGAGTAACAGGCTTCACAGAGCACGACGGGACAGGTCAGGTGCCGGCTTCACAGAGCACGACGGGCGGACAGGTGAGTTACAGGCTTCACAGAGCACGGCGGGACAGGTCAGGTGCAGGCCTCACAGACCACGGCGGGCGGACAGGTGAGTTACAGGCTTCACAGAGCACGACGGGACAGGTCAGGTGCCGGCTTCACAGAGCACGACGGGACAGGTCAGGTGCAGGCTTCACAGAGCACGACGGGACAGGTCAGGTGCAGGCTTCACAGAACACGGCGGGACAGGTCAGGTGCAGGCTTCACAGAGCACGGCGGGACAGGTCAGGTGCAGGCTTCACAGAGCACGGCGGGACAGGTCAGGTGCAGGCCTCACAGACCACGGCGGGCGGACAGGTGAGTTACAGGCTTCACAGAGCACGGCGGGACAGGTCAGGTGCAGGCTTCACAGACCACGGCGGGCGGACAGGTGAGTAACAGGCTTCACAGACCACGGCGGGTGGACAGGTGAGTTACAGGCTTCACAGAGCACGACGGGACAGGTCAGGTGCCGGCTTCACAGAGCACGGCGGGACAGGTCAGGTGCAGGCCTCACAGACCACGGCGGGCGGACAGGTGAGTTACAGGCTTCACAGAGCACGGCGGGACAGGTCAGGTGCAGGCTTCACAGACCACGGCGGGCGGACAGGTGAGTAACAGGCTTCACAGACCACGGCGGGTGGACAGGTGAGTTACAGGCTTCACAGAGCACGACGGGACAGGTCAGGTGCCGGCTTCACAGAGCACGGCGGGACAGGTCAGGTGCAGGCTTCACAGAGCACGGCGGGACAGGTCAGGTGCAGGCTTCACAGAGCACGACGGGACAGGTCAGGTGCCGGCTTCACAGAGCACGGCGGGACAGGTCAGGTGCAGGCTTCACAGAGCACGGCGGGACAGGTCAGGTGCAGGCTTCACAGAGCACGGCGGGACAGGTCAGGTGCAGGCTTCACAGAGCACGGCGGGACAGGTCAGGTGCAGGCTTCACAGAGCACGGCGGGACAGGTCAGGTGCAGGCTTCACAGAGCACGACGGGACAGGTCAGGTGCCGGCTTCACAGAGCACGGCGGGACAGGTCAGGTGCAGGCTTCACAGAGCACGGCGGGACAGGTCAGGTGCAGGCTTCACAGAGCACGGCGGGACAGGTCAGGTGCAGGCTTCACAGAGCACGACGGGACAGGTCAGGTGCCGGCTTCACAGAGCACGGCGGGACAGGTCAGGTGCAGGCTTCACAGAGCACGGCGGGACAGGTCAGGTGCAGGCTTCACAGAGCACGGCGGGACAGGTCAGGTGCAGGCTTCACAGAGCACGACGGGACAGGTCAGGTGCCGGCTTCACAGAGCACGGCGGGACAGGTCAGGTGCAGGCTTCACAGAGCACGGCGGGACAGGTCAGGTGCAGGCTTCACAGACCACGGCGGGTGGACAGGTGAGTTACAGGCTTCACAGAGCACGACGGGACAGGTCAGGTGCCGGCTTCACAGAGCACGACGGGACAGGTCAGGTGCCGGCCTCACAGACCACGGCGGGCGGACAGGTGAGTTACAGGCTTCACAGAGCACGACGGGACAGGTCAGGTGCCGGCTTCACAGAGCACGACGGGACAGGTCAGGTGCAGGCTTCACAGAGCACGACGGGACAGGTCAGGTGCCGGCTTCACAGAGCACGACAGGACAGGTCAGGTGCCGGCTTCACAGAGCACGGCGGGACAGGTCAGGTGCAGGCTTCACAGAGCACGACGGGTGGACAGGACAGGTGCCGGCTTCACAGAGCACGACGGGACAGGTCAGGTGCAGGCTTCACAGACCACGGCGGGACAGGTCAGGTGCAGGCTTCACAGAACACGACGGGACAGGTCAGGTGCAGGCTTCACAGAGCACGACGGGACAGGTCAGGTGCCGGCTTCACAGAGCACGGCGGGACAGGTCAGGTGCAGGCTTCACAGAACACGACGGGACAGGTCAGGTGCCGGCTTCACAGAGCACGGCGGGACAGGTCAGGTGCAGGCTTCACAGAGCACAACGGGTGGACAGGACAGGTGCCGGCTTCACAGAGCACGACGGGACAGGTCAGGTGCAGGCTTCACAGACCACGGCGGGACAGGTCAGGTGCAGGCTTCACAGAACACGACGGGACAGGTCAGGTGCAGGCTTCACAGAGCACGACGGGACAGGTCAGGTGCAGGCTTCACAGAGCACGGCGGGCGGACAGGTGAGTTACAGGCTTCACAGAGCACGACGGGACAGGTCAGGTGCCGGCTTCACAGAGCACGACGGGCGGACAGGTGAGTAACAGGCTTCACAGACCACGGCGGGCGGACAGGTGAGTTACAGGCTTCACAGACCACGGCGGGTGGACAGGTGAGTTACAGGCTTCACAGGGCACGACGGGTGGACAGGTGAGTTACAGGCTTCACAGGGCACGACGGGTGGACAGGTCAGGTGCCGGCTTCACAGAGCACGGCGGGACAGGTCAGGTGCCGGCTTCACAGAGCACGACGGGACAGGTCAGGTGCAGGCCTCACAGACCACGGCGGGCGGACAGGTGAGTAACAGGCTTCACAGACCACGGCGGGCGGACAGGTGAGTTACAGGCTTCACAGGGCACGACGGGTGGACAGGTCAGGTGCCGGCTTCACAGAGCACGACGGGACAGGTCAGGTGCCGGCTTCACAGAGCACGGCGGGCGGACAGGTGAGTAACAGGCTTCACAGACCACGGCGGGCGGACAGGTGAGTAACAGGCTTCACAGACCACGGCGGGCGGACAGGTGAGTTACAGGCTTCACAGGGCACGACGGGTGGACAGGTGAGTTACAGGCTTCACAGGGCACGACGGGTGGACAGGTCAGGTGCCGGCTTCACAGAGCACGGCGGGACAGGTCAGGTGCCGGCTTCACAGACCACGGCGGGACAGGTCAGGTGCCGGCTTCACAGAGCACGGCGGGACAGGTCAGGTGCCGGCTTCACAGAGCACGACGGGACAGGTCAGGTGCAGGCCTCACAGACCACGGCGGGACAGGTGAGTTACAGGCTTTACAGACCACGGCGGGACAGGTCAGGTGCCGGCTTCACAGACCACGGCGGGCGGACAGGTCAGGTGCAGGCTTCACAGACCACGGCGGGCGGACAGGTCAGGTACAGGCTTCACAGGGCACGACGGGACAGGTCAGGTGCCGGCTTCACAGAGCACGGCGGGACAGGTCAGGTGAGTTACAGGCTTCACAGGGCACGGCGGGCGGACAGGTGAGTTACAGGCTTCACAGACCACGGCGGGACAGGTCAGGTGCCGGCTTCACAGGGCACGACGGGACAGGTCAGGTGCCGGCTTCACAGAGCACGGCGGGACAGGTCAGGTGCAGGCTTCACAGACCACGGCGGGCGGACAGGTGAGTAACAGGCCTCACAGACCACGGCGGGCGGACAGGTGAGTTACAGGCTTCACAGAACACGACGGGACAGGTCAGGTGCCGGCTTCACAGAACACGACGGGACAGGTCAGGTGCCGGCTTCACAGAGCACGGCGGGCGGACAGGTGAGTAACAGGCTTCACAGACCACGGCGGGCGGACAGGTGAGTTACAGGCTTCACAGGGCACGACGGGACAGGTCAGGTGCAGGCTTCACAGAGCACGGCGGGACAGGTCAGGTGCCGGCTTCACAGAGCACGGCGGGCGGACAGGTGAGTAACAGGCTTCACAGACCACGGCGGGCGGACAGGTGAGTAACAGGCTTCACAGAGCACGACGGGACAGGTCAGGTGCCGGCTTCACAGAGCACGACGGGACAGGTCAGGTGCAGGCTTCACAGACCACGGCGGGCGGACAGGTGAGTAACAGGCCTCACAGACCACGGCGGGCGGACAGGTGAGTTACAGGCTTCACAGAACACGACGGGACAGGTCAGGTGCCGGCTTCACAGAGCACGGCGGGCGGACAGGTGAGTAACAGGCTTCACAGACCACGGCGGGCGGACAGGTGAGTTACAGGCTTCACAGGGCACGACGGGACAGGTCAGGTGCAGGCTTCACAGAGCACGGCGGGACAGGTCAGGTGCAGGCCTCACAGACCACGGCGGGACAGGTCAGGTGCAGGCTTCACAGAGCACGACGGGACAGGTCAGGTGCAGGCCTCACAGACCACGGCGGGCGGACAGGTGAGTAACAGGCTTCACAGACCACGGCGGGCGGACAGGTGAGTTGCAGGCTTCACAGGGCACGACGGGACAGGTCAGGTGCCGGCTTCACAGAGCACGGCGGGACAGGTCAGGTGCAGGCTTCACAGACCACGGCGGGCGGACAGGTGAGTAACAGGCTTCACAGACCACGGCGGGCGGACAGGTGAGTTACAGGCTTCACAGAGCACGACGGGACAGGTCAGGTGCCGGCTTCACAGAGCACGGCGGGACAGGTCAGGTGCAGGCCTCACAGACCACGGCGGGCGGACAGGTGAGTAACAGGCTTCACAGGGCACGACGGGACAGGTCAGGTGCAGGCTTCACAGGGCACGGCGGGACAGGTCAGGTGCAGGCCTCACAGAGCACGGCGGGACAGGTCAGGTGCCGGCTTCACAGAGCACGGCGGGACAGGTCAGGTGCAGGCCTCACAGAGCACGGCGGGACAGGTCAGGTGCCGGCTTCACAGAGCACGGCGGGACAGGTCAGGTGCAGGCCTCACAGAGCACGGCGGGACAGGTCAGGTGCCGGCTTCACAGAGCACGGCGGGACAGGTCAGGTGCCGGCTTCACAGAGCACGGCGGGCGGACAGGTGAGTAACAGGCTTCACAGACCACGGCGGGCAGACAGGTGAGTTACAGGCTTCACAGGGCACGACGGGACAGGTCAGGTGCAGGCTTCACAGAGCACGACGGGGCAGGTCAGGTGCCGGCTTCACAGAGCACGGCGGGACAGGTCAGGTGCAGGCTTCACAGAGCACGACGGGACAGGTCAGGTGCAGGCCTCACAGACCACGGCGGGCGGACAGGTGAGTTACAGGCTTCACAGGGCACGACGGGACAGGTCAGGTGCAGGCTTCACAGAGCACGGCGGGACAGGTCAGGTGCCGGCTTCACAGAGCACGACGGGACAGGTCAGGTGCCGGCTTCACAGGGCACGGCGGGCGGACAGGTGAGTAACAGGCTTCACAGACCACGGCGGGTGGACAGGTGAGTAACAGGCTTCACAGAGCACGACGGGACAGGTCAGGTGCCGGCTTCACAGAGCACGGCGGGACAGGTCAGGTGCAGGCTTCACAGACCACGGCGGGCGGACAGGTGAGTTACAGGCTTCACAGAGCACGACGGGACAGGTCAGGTGCCGGCTTCACAGAGCACGGCGGGACAGGTCAGGTGCAGGCCTCACAGACCACGGCGGGCGGACAGGTGAGTTACAGGCTTCACAGAGCACGACGGGACAGGCCAGGTGCCGGCTTCACAGAGCACGTCGGGACAGGTCAGGTGCAGGCTTCACAGAGCACGGCGGGACAGGTCAGGTGCAGGCCTCACAGACCACGGCGGGCAGACAGGTGAGTTACAGGCTTCACAGGGCACGACGGGACAGGTCAGGTGCCGGCTTCACAGAGCACGGCGGGCGGACAGGTGAGTAACAGGCTTCACAGACCACGGCGGGTGGACAGGTGAGTTACAGGCTTCACAGAGCACGACGGGACAGGTCAGGTGCCGGCTTCACAGAGCACGGCGGGACAGGTCAGGTGCAGGCCTCACAGACCACGGCGGGCGGACAGGTGAGTTACAGGCTTCACAGAGCACGACGGGACAGGTCAGGTGCCGGCTTCACAGAGCACGGCGGGACAGGTCAGGTGCAGGCCTCACAGAGCACGACGGGACAGGTCAGGTGCAGGCCTCACAGACCACGGCGGGCGGACAGGTGAGTTACAGGCTTCACAGAGCACGACGGGGCAGGTCAGGTGCCGGCTTCACAGAGCACGACGGGACAGGTCAGGTGCAGGCCTCACAGACCACGGCGGGCGGACAGGTGAGTTACAGGCTTCACAGAGCACGACGGGACAGGTCAGGTGCCGGCTTCACAGAGCACGACGGGACAGGTCAGGTGCCGGCTTCACAGAGCACGACGGGCGGACAGGTGAGTAACAGGCTTCACAGAGCACGACGGGACAGGTCAGGTGCCGGCTTCACAGAGCACGACGGGCGGACAGGTGAGTTACAGGCTTCACAGAGCACGGCGGGACAGGTCAGGTGCAGGCCTCACAGACCACGGCGGGCGGACAGGTGAGTTACAGGCTTCACAGAGCACGACGGGACAGGTCAGGTGCCGGCTTCACAGAGCACGACGGGACAGGTCAGGTGCAGGCTTCACAGAGCACGACGGGACAGGTCAGGTGCAGGCTTCACAGAACACGGCGGGACAGGTCAGGTGCAGGCTTCACAGAGCACGGCGGGACAGGTCAGGTGCAGGCTTCACAGAGCACGGCGGGACAGGTCAGGTGCAGGCCTCACAGACCACGGCGGGCGGACAGGTGAGTTACAGGCTTCACAGAGCACGGCGGGACAGGTCAGGTGCAGGCTTCACAGACCACGGCGGGCGGACAGGTGAGTAACAGGCTTCACAGACCACGGCGGGTGGACAGGTGAGTTACAGGCTTCACAGAGCACGGCGGGACAGGTCAGGTGCAGGCCTCACAGACCACGGCGGGACAGGTCAGGTGCAGGCCTCACAGACCACGGCGGGCGGACAGGTGAGTTACAGGCTTCACAGAGCACGGCGGGACAGGTCAGGTGCAGGCTTCACAGACCACGGCGGGCGGACAGGTGAGTAACAGGCTTCACAGACCACGGCGGGTGGACAGGTGAGTTACAGGCTTCACAGAGCACGACGGGACAGGTCAGGTGCCGGCTTCACAGAGCACGGCGGGACAGGTCAGGTGCAGGCTTCACAGACCACGGCGGGACAGGTCAGGTGCAGGCTTCACAGAACACGACGGGACAGGTCAGGTGCAGGCTTCACAGAGCACGACGGGACAGGTCAGGTGCAGGCTTCACAGAGCACGGCGGGCGGACAGGTGAGTTACAGGCTTCACAGAGCACGACGGGACAGGTCAGGTGCAGGCTTCACAGAGCACGGCGGGACAGGTCAGGTGCAGGCTTCACAGACCACGGCGGGACAGGTCAGGTGCAGGCTTCACAGAACACGACGGGACAGGTCAGGTGCAGGCTTCACAGAGCACGACGGGACAGGTCAGGTGCCGGCTTCACAGAGCACGGCGGGACAGGTCAGGTGCAGGCTTCACAGAGCACGGCGGGCGGACAGGTGAGTTACAGGCTTCACAGAGCACGACGGGACAGGTCAGGTGCAGGCTTCACAGAGCACGGCGGGACAGGTCAGGTGCAGGCTTCACAGACCACGGCGGGACAGGTCAGGTGCAGGCTTCACAGAACACGACGGGACAGGTCAGGTGCAGGCTTCACAGAGCACGACGGGACAGGTCAGGTGCCGGCTTCACAGAGCACGGCGGGACAGGTCAGGTGCCGGCTTCACAGAGCACGGCGGGACAGGTCAGGTGCAGGCTTCACAGACCACGGCGGGACAGGTCAGGTGCAGGCTTCACAGAACACGACGGGACAGGTCAGGTGCAGGCTTCACAGAGCACGACGGGACAGGTCAGGTGCAGGCCTCACAGACCACGGCGGGCGGACAGGTGAGTTACAGGCTTCACAGGGCACGACGGGACAGGTCAGGTGCCAGCTTCACAGAGCACGGCGGGACAGGTCAGGTGCAGGCTTCACAGAGCACGGCGGGACAGGTCAGGTGCAGGCTTCACAGGGCACGACGGGACAGGTCAGGTGCCGGCTTCACAGAGCACGGCGGGACAGGTCAGGTGCAGGCCTCACAGACCACGGCGGGCGGACAGGTGAGTTACAGGCTTCACAGGGCACGACGGGACAGGTCAGGTGCCGGCTTCACAGAGCACGGCGGGACAGGTCAGGTGCAGGCCTCACAGACCACGGCGGGCGGACAGGTGAGTTACAGGCTTCACAGGGCACGACGGGACAGGTCAGGTGCCGGCTTCACAGAGCACGGCGGGACAGGTCAGGTGCAGGCTTCACAGAGCACGGCGGGACAGGTCAGGTGCAGGCTTCACAGAGCACGGCGGGACAGGTCAGGTGCAGGCTTCACAGACCACGGCGGGCGGACAGGTGAGTTACAGGCTTCACAGAGCACGACGGGACAGGTCAGGTGCCGGCTTCACAGAGCACGGCGGGACAGGTCAGGTGCAGGCTTCACAGACCACGGTGGGCGGACAGGTGAGTTACAGGCTTCACAGAGCACGACGGGACAGGTCAGGTGCCGGCTTCACAGAGCACGGCGGGACAGGTCAGGTGCAGGCTTCACAGAGCACGGCGGGCGGACAGGTGAGTAACAGGCTTCACAGACCACGGCGGGCGGACAGGTGAGTAACAGGCTTCACAGACCACGGCAGGCGGACAGGTGAGTAACAGGCTTCACAGAACACGGCGGGCGGACAGGTGAGTAACAGGCTTCACAGACCACGGCGAACGGACAGGTGCCGGCTTCACAGAGCACGGCGGGACAGGTCAGGTGCAGGCTTCACAGACCACGGCGGGCGGACAGGTGAGTTACAGGCTTCACAGAGCACGACGGGACAGGTCAGGGTGCAGGCTTCACAGAGCACGGCGGGACAGGTCAGGTGCAGGCCTCACAGACCACGGCGGGCGGACAGGTGAGTTACAGGCTTCACAGAACACGACGGGACAGGTCAGGTGCCGGCTTCACAGAACACGACGGGACAGGTCAGGTGCAGGCTTCACAGAACACGACGGGACAGGTCAGGTGCCGGCTTCACAGAGCACGGCGGGACAGGTCAGGTGCAGGCCTCACAGACCACGTCGGGCGGACAGGTGAGTTACAGGCTTCACAGGGCACGACGGGGCAGGTCAGGTGCCGGCTTCACAGAGCACGGCGGGACAGGTCAGGTGCAGGCTTCACAGAGCACGACGGGACAGGTCAGGTGCCGGCTTCACAGAGCACGACGGGCGGACAGGTGAGTAACAGGCTTCACAGACCACGGCGGGCGGACAGGTGAGTTACAGGCTTCACAGACCACGGCGGGCGGACAGGTGAGTTACAGGCTTCACAGGGCACGACGGGTGGACAGGTGAGTTACAGGCTTCACAGGGCACGACGGGTGGACAGGTCAGGTGCCGGCTTCACAGAGCACGGCGGGACAGGTCAGGTGCCGGCTTCACAGAGCACGACGGGACAGGTCAGGTGCCGGCTTCACAGAGCACGGCGGGCGGACAGGTGAGTAACAGGCTTCACAGACCACGGCGGGCGGACAGGTGAGTTACAGGCTTCACAGAGCACGACGGGACAGGTCAGGTGCCGGCTTCACAGAGCACGGCGGGACAGGTCAGGTGCAGGCCTCACAGACCACGGCGGGCGGACAGGTGAGTTACAGGCTTCACAGAGCACGGCGGGACAGGTCAGGTGCAGGCTTCACAGACCACGGCGGGCGGACAGGTGAGTAACAGGCTTCACAGACCACGGCGGGTGGACAGGTGAGTTACAGGCTTCACAGAGCACGACGGGACAGGTCAGGTGCCGGCTTCACAGAGCACGGCGGGACAGGTCAGGTGCAGGCTTCACAGAGCACGGCGGGACAGGTCAGGTGCAGGCTTCACAGAGCACGACGGGACAGGTCAGGTGCCGGCTTCACAGAGCACGGCGGGACAGGTCAGGTGCAGGCTTCACAGAGCACGGCGGGACAGGTCAGGTGCAGGCTTCACAGAGCACGGCGGGACAGGTCAGGTGCAGGCTTCACAGAGCACGGCGGGACAGGTCAGGTGCAGGCTTCACAGAGCACGGCGGGACAGGTCAGGTGCAGGCTTCACAGAGCACGACGGGACAGGTCAGGTGCCGGCTTCACAGAGCACGGCGGGACAGGTCAGGTGCAGGCTTCACAGAGCACGGCGGGACAGGTCAGGTGCAGGCTTCACAGAGCACGGCGGGACAGGTCAGGTGCAGGCTTCACAGAGCACGACGGGACAGGTCAGGTGCCGGCTTCACAGAGCACGGCGGGACAGGTCAGGTGCAGGCTTCACAGAGCACGGCGGGACAGGTCAGGTGCAGGCTTCACAGAGCACGGCGGGACAGGTCAGGTGCAGGCTTCACAGAGCACGACGGGACAGGTCAGGTGCCGGCTTCACAGAGCACGGCGGGACAGGTCAGGTGCAGGCTTCACAGAGCACGGCGGGACAGGTCAGGTGCAGGCTTCACAGACCACGGCGGGTGGACAGGTGAGTTACAGGCTTCACAGAGCACGACGGGACAGGTCAGGTGCCGGCTTCACAGAGCACGACGGGACAGGTCAGGTGCCGGCCTCACAGACCACGGCGGGCGGACAGGTGAGTTACAGGCTTCACAGAGCACGACGGGACAGGTCAGGTGCCGGCTTCACAGAGCACGACGGGACAGGTCAGGTGCAGGCTTCACAGAGCACGACGGGACAGGTCAGGTGCCGGCTTCACAGAGCACGACAGGACAGGTCAGGTGCCGGCTTCACAGAGCACGGCGGGACAGGTCAGGTGCAGGCTTCACAGAGCACGACGGGTGGACAGGACAGGTGCCGGCTTCACAGAGCACGACGGGACAGGTCAGGTGCAGGCTTCACAGACCACGGCGGGACAGGTCAGGTGCAGGCTTCACAGAACACGACGGGACAGGTCAGGTGCAGGCTTCACAGAGCACGACGGGACAGGTCAGGTGCCGGCTTCACAGAGCACGGCGGGACAGGTCAGGTGCAGGCTTCACAGAACACGACGGGACAGGTCAGGTGCCGGCTTCACAGAGCACGGCGGGACAGGTCAGGTGCAGGCTTCACAGAGCACAACGGGTGGACAGGACAGGTGCCGGCTTCACAGAGCACGACGGGACAGGTCAGGTGCAGGCTTCACAGACCACGGCGGGACAGGTCAGGTGCAGGCTTCACAGAACACGACGGGACAGGTCAGGTGCAGGCTTCACAGAGCACGACGGGACAGGTCAGGTGCAGGCTTCACAGAGCACGGCGGGCGGACAGGTGAGTTACAGGCTTCACAGAGCACGACGGGACAGGTCAGGTGCCGGCTTCACAGAGCACGACGGGCGGACAGGTGAGTAACAGGCTTCACAGACCACGGCGGGCGGACAGGTGAGTTACAGGCTTCACAGACCACGGCGGGTGGACAGGTGAGTTACAGGCTTCACAGGGCACGACGGGTGGACAGGTGAGTTACAGGCTTCACAGGGCACGACGGGTGGACAGGTCAGGTGCCGGCTTCACAGAGCACGGCGGGACAGGTCAGGTGCCGGCTTCACAGAGCACGACGGGACAGGTCAGGTGCAGGCCTCACAGACCACGGCGGGCGGACAGGTGAGTAACAGGCTTCACAGACCACGGCGGGCGGACAGGTGAGTTACAGGCTTCACAGGGCACGACGGGTGGACAGGTCAGGTGCCGGCTTCACAGAGCACGACGGGACAGGTCAGGTGCCGGCTTCACAGAGCACGGCGGGCGGACAGGTGAGTAACAGGCTTCACAGACCACGGCGGGCGGACAGGTGAGTAACAGGCTTCACAGACCACGGCGGGCGGACAGGTGAGTTACAGGCTTCACAGGGCACGACGGGTGGACAGGTGAGTTACAGGCTTCACAGGGCACGACGGGTGGACAGGTCAGGTGCCGGCTTCACAGAGCACGGCGGGACAGGTCAGGTGCCGGCTTCACAGACCACGGCGGGACAGGTCAGGTGCCGGCTTCACAGAGCACGGCGGGACAGGTCAGGTGCCGGCTTCACAGAGCACGACGGGACAGGTCAGGTGCAGGCCTCACAGACCACGGCGGGACAGGTGAGTTACAGGCTTTACAGACCACGGCGGGACAGGTCAGGTGCCGGCTTCACAGACCACGGCGGGCGGACAGGTCAGGTGCAGGCTTCACAGACCACGGCGGGCGGACAGGTCAGGTACAGGCTTCACAGGGCACGACGGGACAGGTCAGGTGCCGGCTTCACAGAGCACGGCGGGACAGGTCAGGTGAGTTACAGGCTTCACAGGGCACGGCGGGCGGACAGGTGAGTTACAGGCTTCACAGACCACGGCGGGACAGGTCAGGTGCCGGCTTCACAGGGCACGACGGGACAGGTCAGGTGCCGGCTTCACAGAGCACGGCGGGACAGGTCAGGTGCAGGCTTCACAGACCACGGCGGGCGGACAGGTGAGTAACAGGCCTCACAGACCACGGCGGGCGGACAGGTGAGTTACAGGCTTCACAGAACACGACGGGACAGGTCAGGTGCCGGCTTCACAGAACACGACGGGACAGGTCAGGTGCCGGCTTCACAGAGCACGGCGGGCGGACAGGTGAGTAACAGGCTTCACAGACCACGGCGGGCGGACAGGTGAGTTACAGGCTTCACAGGGCACGACGGGACAGGTCAGGTGCAGGCTTCACAGAGCACGGCGGGACAGGTCAGGTGCCGGCTTCACAGAGCACGGCGGGCGGACAGGTGAGTAACAGGCTTCACAGACCACGGCGGGCGGACAGGTGAGTAACAGGCTTCACAGAGCACGACGGGACAGGTCAGGTGCCGGCTTCACAGAGCACGACGGGACAGGTCAGGTGCAGGCTTCACAGACCACGGCGGGCGGACAGGTGAGTAACAGGCCTCACAGACCACGGCGGGCGGACAGGTGAGTTACAGGCTTCACAGAACACGACGGGACAGGTCAGGTGCCGGCTTCACAGAGCACGGCGGGCGGACAGGTGAGTAACAGGCTTCACAGACCACGGCGGGCGGACAGGTGAGTTACAGGCTTCACAGGGCACGACGGGACAGGTCAGGTGCAGGCTTCACAGAGCACGGCGGGACAGGTCAGGTGCAGGCCTCACAGACCACGGCGGGACAGGTCAGGTGCAGGCTTCACAGAGCACGACGGGACAGGTCAGGTGCAGGCCTCACAGACCACGGCGGGCGGACAGGTGAGTAACAGGCTTCACAGACCACGGCGGGCGGACAGGTGAGTTGCAGGCTTCACAGGGCACGACGGGACAGGTCAGGTGCCGGCTTCACAGAGCACGGCGGGACAGGTCAGGTGCAGGCTTCACAGACCACGGCGGGCGGACAGGTGAGTAACAGGCTTCACAGACCACGGCGGGCGGACAGGTGAGTTACAGGCTTCACAGAGCACGACGGGACAGGTCAGGTGCCGGCTTCACAGAGCACGGCGGGACAGGTCAGGTGCAGGCCTCACAGACCACGGCGGGCGGACAGGTGAGTAACAGGCTTCACAGGGCACGACGGGACAGGTCAGGTGCAGGCTTCACAGGGCACGGCGGGACAGGTCAGGTGCAGGCCTCACAGAGCACGGCGGGACAGGTCAGGTGCCGGCTTCACAGAGCACGGCGGGACAGGTCAGGTGCAGGCCTCACAGAGCACGGCGGGACAGGTCAGGTGCCGGCTTCACAGAGCACGGCGGGACAGGTCAGGTGCAGGCCTCACAGAGCACGGCGGGACAGGTCAGGTGCCGGCTTCACAGAGCACGGCGGGACAGGTCAGGTGCCGGCTTCACAGAGCACGGCGGGCGGACAGGTGAGTAACAGGCTTCACAGACCACGGCGGGCAGACAGGTGAGTTACAGGCTTCACAGGGCACGACGGGACAGGTCAGGTGCAGGCTTCACAGAGCACGACGGGGCAGGTCAGGTGCCGGCTTCACAGAGCACGGCGGGACAGGTCAGGTGCAGGCTTCACAGAGCACGACGGGACAGGTCAGGTGCAGGCCTCACAGACCACGGCGGGCGGACAGGTGAGTTACAGGCTTCACAGGGCACGACGGGACAGGTCAGGTGCAGGCTTCACAGAGCACGGCGGGACAGGTCAGGTGCCGGCTTCACAGAGCACGACGGGACAGGTCAGGTGCCGGCTTCACAGGGCACGGCGGGCGGACAGGTGAGTAACAGGCTTCACAGACCACGGCGGGTGGACAGGTGAGTAACAGGCTTCACAGAGCACGACGGGACAGGTCAGGTGCCGGCTTCACAGAGCACGGCGGGACAGGTCAGGTGCAGGCTTCACAGACCACGGCGGGCGGACAGGTGAGTTACAGGCTTCACAGAGCACGACGGGACAGGTCAGGTGCCGGCTTCACAGAGCACGGCGGGACAGGTCAGGTGCAGGCCTCACAGACCACGGCGGGCGGACAGGTGAGTTACAGGCTTCACAGAGCACGACGGGACAGGCCAGGTGCCGGCTTCACAGAGCACGGCGGGACAGGTCAGGTGCAGGCTTCACAGAGCACGGCGGGACAGGTCAGGTGCAGGCCTCACAGACCACGGCGGGCAGACAGGTGAGTTACAGGCTTCACAGGGCACGACGGGACAGGTCAGGTGCCGGCTTCACAGAGCACGGCGGGCGGACAGGTGAGTAACAGGCTTCACAGACCACGGCGGGTGGACAGGTGAGTTACAGGCTTCACAGAGCACGACGGGACAGGTCAGGTGCCGGCTTCACAGAGCACGGCGGGACAGGTCAGGTGCAGGCCTCACAGACCACGGCGGGCGGACAGGTGAGTTACAGGCTTCACAGAGCACGACGGGACAGGTCAGGTGCCGGCTTCACAGAGCACGGCGGGACAGGTCAGGTGCAGGCCTCACAGAGCACGACGGGACAGGTCAGGTGCAGGCCTCACAGACCACGGCGGGCGGACAGGTGAGTTACAGGCTTCACAGAGCACGACGGGGCAGGTCAGGTGCCGGCTTCACAGAGCACGACGGGACAGGTCAGGTGCAGGCCTCACAGACCACGGCGGGCGGACAGGTGAGTTACAGGCTTCACAGAGCACGACGGGACAGGTCAGGTGCCGGCTTCACAGAGCACGACGGGACAGGTCAGGTGCCGGCTTCACAGAGCACGACGGGCGGACAGGTGAGTAACAGGCTTCACAGAGCACGACGGGACAGGTCAGGTGCCGGCTTCACAGAGCACGACGGGCGGACAGGTGAGTTACAGGCTTCACAGAGCACGGCGGGACAGGTCAGGTGCAGGCCTCACAGACCACGGCGGGCGGACAGGTGAGTTACAGGCTTCACAGAGCACGACGGGACAGGTCAGGTGCCGGCTTCACAGAGCACGACGGGACAGGTCAGGTGCAGGCTTCACAGAGCACGACGGGACAGGTCAGGTGCAGGCTTCACAGAACACGGCGGGACAGGTCAGGTGCAGGCTTCACAGAGCACGGCGGGACAGGTCAGGTGCAGGCTTCACAGAGCACGGCGGGACAGGTCAGGTGCAGGCCTCACAGACCACGGCGGGCGGACAGGTGAGTTACAGGCTTCACAGAGCACGGCGGGACAGGTCAGGTGCAGGCTTCACAGACCACGGCGGGCGGACAGGTGAGTAACAGGCTTCACAGACCACGGCGGGTGGACAGGTGAGTTACAGGCTTCACAGAGCACGGCGGGACAGGTCAGGTGCAGGCCTCACAGACCACGGCGGGACAGGTCAGGTGCAGGCCTCACAGACCACGGCGGGCGGACAGGTGAGTTACAGGCTTCACAGAGCACGGCGGGACAGGTCAGGTGCAGGCTTCACAGACCACGGCGGGCGGACAGGTGAGTAACAGGCTTCACAGACCACGGCGGGTGGACAGGTGAGTTACAGGCTTCACAGAGCACGACGGGACAGGTCAGGTGCCGGCTTCACAGAGCACGGCGGGACAGGTCAGGTGCAGGCTTCACAGACCACGGCGGGACAGGTCAGGTGCAGGCTTCACAGAACACGACGGGACAGGTCAGGTGCAGGCTTCACAGAGCACGACGGGACAGGTCAGGTGCAGGCTTCACAGAGCACGGCGGGCGGACAGGTGAGTTACAGGCTTCACAGAGCACGACGGGACAGGTCAGGTGCAGGCTTCACAGAGCACGGCGGGACAGGTCAGGTGCAGGCTTCACAGACCACGGCGGGACAGGTCAGGTGCAGGCTTCACAGAACACGACGGGACAGGTCAGGTGCAGGCTTCACAGAGCACGACGGGACAGGTCAGGTGCCGGCTTCACAGAGCACGGCGGGACAGGTCAGGTGCAGGCTTCACAGAGCACGGCGGGCGGACAGGTGAGTTACAGGCTTCACAGAGCACGACGGGACAGGTCAGGTGCAGGCTTCACAGAGCACGGCGGGACAGGTCAGGTGCAGGCTTCACAGACCACGGCGGGACAGGTCAGGTGCAGGCTTCACAGAACACGACGGGACAGGTCAGGTGCAGGCTTCACAGAGCACGACGGGACAGGTCAGGTGCCGGCTTCACAGAGCACGGCGGGACAGGTCAGGTGCCGGCTTCACAGAGCACGGCGGGACAGGTCAGGTGCAGGCTTCACAGACCACGGCGGGACAGGTCAGGTGCAGGCTTCACAGAACACGACGGGACAGGTCAGGTGCAGGCTTCACAGAGCACGACGGGACAGGTCAGGTGCAGGCCTCACAGACCACGGCGGGCGGACAGGTGAGTTACAGGCTTCACAGGGCACGACGGGACAGGTCAGGTGCCAGCTTCACAGAGCACGGCGGGACAGGTCAGGTGCAGGCTTCACAGAGCACGGCGGGACAGGTCAGGTGCAGGCTTCACAGGGCACGACGGGACAGGTCAGGTGCCGGCTTCACAGAGCACGGCGGGACAGGTCAGGTGCAGGCCTCACAGACCACGGCGGGCGGACAGGTGAGTTACAGGCTTCACAGGGCACGACGGGACAGGTCAGGTGCCGGCTTCACAGAGCACGGCGGGACAGGTCAGGTGCAGGCCTCACAGACCACGGCGGGCGGACAGGTGAGTTACAGGCTTCACAGGGCACGACGGGACAGGTCAGGTGCCGGCTTCACAGAGCACGGCGGGACAGGTCAGGTGCAGGCTTCACAGAGCACGGCGGGACAGGTCAGGTGCAGGCTTCACAGAGCACGGCGGGACAGGTCAGGTGCAGGCTTCACAGACCACGGCGGGCGGACAGGTGAGTTACAGGCTTCACAGAGCACGACGGGACAGGTCAGGTGCCGGCTTCACAGAGCACGGCGGGACAGGTCAGGTGCAGGCTTCACAGACCACGGTGGGCGGACAGGTGAGTTACAGGCTTCACAGAGCACGACGGGACAGGTCAGGTGCCGGCTTCACAGAGCACGGCGGGACAGGTCAGGTGCAGGCTTCACAGAGCACGGCGGGCGGACAGGTGAGTAACAGGCTTCACAGACCACGGCGGGCGGACAGGTGAGTAACAGGCTTCACAGACCACGGCAGGCGGACAGGTGAGTAACAGGCTTCACAGAACACGGCGGGCGGACAGGTGAGTAACAGGCTTCACAGACCACGGCGAACGGACAGGTGCCGGCTTCACAGAGCACGGCGGGACAGGTCAGGTGCAGGCTTCACAGACCACGGCGGGCGGACAGGTGAGTTACAGGCTTCACAGAGCACGACGGGACAGGTCAGGGTGCAGGCTTCACAGAGCACGGCGGGACAGGTCAGGTGCAGGCCTCACAGACCACGGCGGGCGGACAGGTGAGTTACAGGCTTCACAGAACACGACGGGACAGGTCAGGTGCCGGCTTCACAGAACACGACGGGACAGGTCAGGTGCAGGCTTCACAGAACACGACGGGACAGGTCAGGTGCCGGCTTCACAGAGCACGGCGGGACAGGTCAGGTGCAGGCCTCACAGACCACGTCGGGCGGACAGGTGAGTTACAGGCTTCACAGGGCACGACGGGGCAGGTCAGGTGCCGGCTTCACAGAGCACGGCGGGACAGGTCAGGTGCAGGCTTCACAGAGCACGACGGGACAGGTCAGGTGCCGGCTTCACAGAGCACGACGGGCGGACAGGTGAGTAACAGGCTTCACAGACCACGGCGGGCGGACAGGTGAGTTACAGGCTTCACAGACCACGGCGGGCGGACAGGTGAGTTACAGGCTTCACAGGGCACGACGGGTGGACAGGTGAGTTACAGGCTTCACAGGGCACGACGGGTGGACAGGTCAGGTGCCGGCTTCACAGAGCACGGCGGGACAGGTCAGGTGCCGGCTTCACAGAGCACGACGGGACAGGTCAGGTGCCGGCTTCACAGAGCACGGCGGGCGGACAGGTGAGTAACAGGCTTCACAGACCACGGCGGGCGGACAGGTGAGTTACAGGCTTCACAGGGCACAACGGGTGGACAGGTCAGGTGCCGGCTTCACAGAGCACGACGGGACAGGTCAGGTGCCGGCTTCACAGAGCACGGCGGGCGGACAGGTGAGTAACAGGCTTCACAGACCACGGCGGGCGGACAGGTGAGTAACAGGCTTCACAGACCACGGCGGGCGGACAGGTGAGTTACAGGCTTCACAGGGCACGACGGGTGGACAGGTGAGTTACAGGCTTCACAGGGCACGACGGGTGGACAGGTCAGGTGCCGGCTTCACAGAGCACGGCGGGACAGGTCAGGTGCCGGCTTCACAGACCACGGCGGGACAGGTCAGGTGCCGGCTTCACAGAGCACGGCGGGACAGGTCAGGTGCCGGCTTCACAGAGCACGACGGGACAGGTCAGGTGCAGGCCTCACAGACCACGGCGGGACAGGTGAGTTACAGGCTTTACAGACCACGGCGGGACAGGTCAGGTGCCGGCTTCACAGACCACGGCGGGCGGACAGGTCAGGTGCAGGCTTCACAGACCACGGCGGGCGGACAGGTCAGGTACAGGCTTCACAGGGCACGACGGGACAGGTCAGGTGCCGGCTTCACAGAGCACGGCGGGACAGGTCAGGTGAGTTACAGGCTTCACAGGGCACGGCGGGCGGACAGGTGAGTTACAGGCTTCACAGACCACGGCGGGACAGGTCAGGTGCCGGCTTCACAGGGCACGACGGGACAGGTCAGGTGCCGGCTTCACAGAGCACGGCGGGACAGGTCAGGTGCAGGCTTCACAGACCACGGCGGGCGGACAGGTGAGTAACAGGCCTCACAGACCACGGCGGGCGGACAGGTGAGTTACAGGCTTCACAGAACACGACGGGACAGGTCAGGTGCCGGCTTCACAGAACACGACGGGACAGGTCAGGTGCCGGCTTCACAGAGCACGGCGGGCGGACAGGTGAGTAACAGGCTTCACAGACCACGGCGGGCGGACAGGTGAGTTACAGGCTTCACAGGGCACGACGGGACAGGTCAGGTGCAGGCTTCACAGAGCACGGCGGGACAGGTCAGGTGCCGGCTTCACAGAGCACGGCGGGCGGACAGGTGAGTAACAGGCTTCACAGACCACGGCGGGCGGACAGGTGAGTAACAGGCTTCACAGAGCACGACGGGACAGGTCAGGTGCCGGCTTCACAGAGCACGACGGGACAGGTCAGGTGCAGGCTTCACAGACCACGGCGGGCGGACAGGTGAGTAACAGGCCTCACAGACCACGGCGGGCGGACAGGTGAGTTACAGGCTTCACAGAACACGACGGGACAGGTCAGGTGCCGGCTTCACAGAGCACGGCGGGCGGACAGGTGAGTAACAGGCTTCACAGACCACGGCGGGCGGACAGGTGAGTTACAGGCTTCACAGGGCACGACGGGACAGGTCAGGTGCAGGCTTCACAGAGCACGGCGGGACAGGTCAGGTGCAGGCCTCACAGACCACGGCGGGACAGGTCAGGTGCAGGCTTCACAGAGCACGACGGGACAGGTCAGGTGCAGGCCTCACAGACCACGGCGGGCGGACAGGTGAGTAACAGGCTTCACAGACCACGGCGGGCGGACAGGTGAGTTGCAGGCTTCACAGGGCACGACGGGACAGGTCAGGTGCCGGCTTCACAGAGCACGGCGGGACAGGTCAGGTGCAGGCTTCACAGACCACGGCGGGCGGACAGGTGAGTAACAGGCTTCACAGACCACGGCGGGCGGACAGGTGAGTTACAGGCTTCACAGAGCACGACGGGACAGGTCAGGTGCCGGCTTCACAGAGCACGGCGGGACAGGTCAGGTGCAGGCCTCACAGACCACGGCGGGCGGACAGGTGAGTAACAGGCTTCACAGGGCACGACGGGACAGGTCAGGTGCAGGCTTCACAGGGCACGGCGGGACAGGTCAGGTGCAGGCCTCACAGAGCACGGCGGGACAGGTCAGGTGCCGGCTTCACAGAGCACGGCGGGACAGGTCAGGTGCAGGCCTCACAGAGCACGGCGGGACAGGTCAGGTGCCGGCTTCACAGAGCACGGCGGGACAGGTCAGGTGCAGGCCTCACAGAGCACGGCGGGACAGGTCAGGTGCCGGCTTCACAGAGCACGGCGGGACAGGTCAGGTGCCGGCTTCACAGAGCACGGCGGGCGGACAGGTGAGTAACAGGCTTCACAGACCACGGCGGGCAGACAGGTGAGTTACAGGCTTCACAGGGCACGACGGGACAGGTCAGGTGCAGGCTTCACAGAGCACGACGGGGCAGGTCAGGTGCCGGCTTCACAGAGCACGGCGGGACAGGTCAGGTGCAGGCTTCACAGAGCACGACGGGACAGGTCAGGTGCAGGCCTCACAGACCACGGCGGGCGGACAGGTGAGTTACAGGCTTCACAGGGCACGACGGGACAGGTCAGGTGCAGGCTTCACAGAGCACGGCGGGACAGGTCAGGTGCCGGCTTCACAGAGCACGACGGGACAGGTCAGGTGCCGGCTTCACAGGGCACGGCGGGCGGACAGGTGAGTAACAGGCTTCACAGACCACGGCGGGTGGACAGGTGAGTAACAGGCTTCACAGAGCACGACGGGACAGGTCAGGTGCCGGCTTCACAGAGCACGGCGGGACAGGTCAGGTGCAGGCTTCACAGACCACGGCGGGCGGACAGGTGAGTTACAGGCTTCACAGAGCACGACGGGACAGGTCAGGTGCCGGCTTCACAGAGCACGGCGGGACAGGTCAGGTGCAGGCCTCACAGACCACGGCGGGCGGACAGGTGAGTTACAGGCTTCACAGAGCACGACGGGACAGGTCAGGTGCCGGCTTCACAGAGCACGGCGGGACAGGTCAGGTGCAGGCTTCACAGAGCACGGCGGGACAGGTCAGGTGCAGGCCTCACAGACCACGGCGGGCAGACAGGTGAGTTACAGGCTTCACAGGGCACGACGGGACAGGTCAGGTGCCGGCTTCACAGAGCACGGCGGGCGGACAGGTGAGTAACAGGCTTCACAGACCACGGCGGGTGGACAGGTGAGTTACAGGCTTCACAGAGCACGACGGGACAGGTCAGGTGCCGGCTTCACAGAGCACGGCGGGACAGGTCAGGTGCAGGCCTCACAGACCACGGCGGGCGGACAGGTGAGTTACAGGCTTCACAGAGCACGACGGGACAGGTCAGGTGCCGGCTTCACAGAGCACGGCGGGACAGGTCAGGTGCAGGCCTCACAGAGCACGACGGGACAGGTCAGGTGCAGGCCTCACAGACCACGGCGGGCGGACAGGTGAGTTACAGGCTTCACAGAGCACGACGGGGCAGGTCAGGTGCCGGCTTCACAGAGCACGACGGGACAGGTCAGGTGCAGGCCTCACAGACCACGGCGGGCGGACAGGTGAGTTACAGGCTTCACAGAGCACGACGGGACAGGTCAGGTGCCGGCTTCACAGAGCACGACGGGACAGGTCAGGTGCCGGCTTCACAGAGCACGACGGGCGGACAGGTGAGTAACAGGCTTCACAGAGCACGACGGGACAGGTCAGGTGCCGGCTTCACAGAGCACGACGGGCGGACAGGTGAGTTACAGGCTTCACAGAGCACGGCGGGACAGGTCAGGTGCAGGCCTCACAGACCACGGCGGGCGGACAGGTGAGTTACAGGCTTCACAGAGCACGACGGGACAGGTCAGGTGCCGGCTTCACAGAGCACGACGGGACAGGTCAGGTGCAGGCTTCACAGAGCACGACGGGACAGGTCAGGTGCAGGCTTCACAGAACACGGCGGGACAGGTCAGGTGCAGGCTTCACAGAGCACGGCGGGACAGGTCAGGTGCAGGCTTCACAGAGCACGGCGGGACAGGTCAGGTGCAGGCCTCACAGACCACGGCGGGCGGACAGGTGAGTTACAGGCTTCACAGAGCACGGCGGGACAGGTCAGGTGCAGGCTTCACAGACCACGGCGGGCGGACAGGTGAGTAACAGGCTTCACAGACCACGGCGGGTGGACAGGTGAGTTACAGGCTTCACAGAGCACGGCGGGACAGGTCAGGTGCAGGCCTCACAGACCACGGCGGGACAGGTCAGGTGCAGGCCTCACAGACCACGGCGGGCGGACAGGTGAGTTACAGGCTTCACAGAGCACGGCGGGACAGGTCAGGTGCAGGCTTCACAGACCACGGCGGGCGGACAGGTGAGTAACAGGCTTCACAGACCACGGCGGGTGGACAGGTGAGTTACAGGCTTCACAGAGCACGACGGGACAGGTCAGGTGCCGGCTTCACAGAGCACGGCGGGACAGGTCAGGTGCAGGCTTCACAGACCACGGCGGGACAGGTCAGGTGCAGGCTTCACAGAACACGACGGGACAGGTCAGGTGCAGGCTTCACAGAGCACGACGGGACAGGTCAGGTGCAGGCTTCACAGAGCACGGCGGGCGGACAGGTGAGTTACAGGCTTCACAGAGCACGACGGGACAGGTCAGGTGCAGGCTTCACAGAGCACGGCGGGACAGGTCAGGTGCAGGCTTCACAGACCACGGCGGGACAGGTCAGGTGCAGGCTTCACAGAACACGACGGGACAGGTCAGGTGCAGGCTTCACAGAGCACGACGGGACAGGTCAGGTGCCGGCTTCACAGAGCACGGCGGGACAGGTCAGGTGCAGGCTTCACAGAGCACGGCGGGCGGACAGGTGAGTTACAGGCTTCACAGAGCACGACGGGACAGGTCAGGTGCAGGCTTCACAGAGCACGGCGGGACAGGTCAGGTGCAGGCTTCACAGACCACGGCGGGACAGGTCAGGTGCAGGCTTCACAGAACACGACGGGACAGGTCAGGTGCAGGCTTCACAGAGCACGACGGGACAGGTCAGGTGCCGGCTTCACAGAGCACGGCGGGACAGGTCAGGTGCCGGCTTCACAGAGCACGGCGGGACAGGTCAGGTGCAGGCTTCACAGACCACGGCGGGACAGGTCAGGTGCAGGCTTCACAGAACACGACGGGACAGGTCAGGTGCAGGCTTCACAGAGCACGACGGGACAGGTCAGGTGCAGGCCTCACAGACCACGGCGGGCGGACAGGTGAGTTACAGGCTTCACAGGGCACGACGGGACAGGTCAGGTGCCAGCTTCACAGAGCACGGCGGGACAGGTCAGGTGCAGGCTTCACAGAGCACGGCGGGACAGGTCAGGTGCAGGCTTCACAGGGCACGACGGGACAGGTCAGGTGCCGGCTTCACAGAGCACGGCGGGACAGGTCAGGTGCAGGCCTCACAGACCACGGCGGGCGGACAGGTGAGTTACAGGCTTCACAGGGCACGACGGGACAGGTCAGGTGCCGGCTTCACAGAGCACGGCGGGACAGGTCAGGTGCAGGCCTCACAGACCACGGCGGGCGGACAGGTGAGTTACAGGCTTCACAGGGCACGACGGGACAGGTCAGGTGCCGGCTTCACAGAGCACGGCGGGACAGGTCAGGTGCAGGCTTCACAGAGCACGGCGGGACAGGTCAGGTGCAGGCTTCACAGAGCACGGCGGGACAGGTCAGGTGCAGGCTTCACAGACCACGGCGGGCGGACAGGTGAGTTACAGGCTTCACAGAGCACGACGGGACAGGTCAGGTGCCGGCTTCACAGAGCACGGCGGGACAGGTCAGGTGCAGGCTTCACAGACCACGGTGGGCGGACAGGTGAGTTACAGGCTTCACAGAGCACGACGGGACAGGTCAGGTGCCGGCTTCACAGAGCACGGCGGGACAGGTCAGGTGCAGGCTTCACAGAGCACGGCGGGCGGACAGGTGAGTAACAGGCTTCACAGACCACGGCGGGCGGACAGGTGAGTAACAGGCTTCACAGACCACGGCGGGCGGACAGGTGAGTAACAGGCTTCACAGAACACGGCGGGCGGACAGGTGAGTAACAGGCTTCACAGACCACGGCGGGCGGACAGGTGCCGGCTTCACAGAGCACGGCGGGACAGGTCAGGTGCAGGCTTCACAGACCACGGCGGGCGGACAGGTGAGTTACAGGCTTCACAGAGCACGACGGGACAGGTCAGGGTGCAGGCTTCACAGAGCACGGCGGGACAGGTCAGGTGCAGGCCTCACAGACCACGGCGGGCGGACAGGTGAGTTACAGGCTTCACAGAACACGACGGGACAGGTCAGGTGCCGGCTTCACAGAACACGACGGGACAGGTCAGGTGCAGGCTTCACAGAACACGACGGGACAGGTCAGGTGCCGGCTTCACAGAGCACGGCGGGACAGGTCAGGTGCAGGCCTCACAGACCACGTCGGGCGGACAGGTGAGTTACAGGCTTCACAGGGCACGACGGGGCAGGTCAGGTGCCGGCTTCACAGAGCACGGCGGGACAGGTCAGGTGCAGGCTTCACAGAGCACGACGGGACAGGTCAGGTGCCGGCTTCACAGAGCACGACGGGCGGACAGGTGAGTAACAGGCTTCACAGACCACGGCGGGCGGACAGGTGAGTTACAGGCTTCACAGACCACGGCGGGCGGACAGGTGAGTTACAGGCTTCACAGGGCACGACGGGTGGACAGGTGAGTTACAGGCTTCACAGGGCACGACGGGTGGACAGGTCAGGTGCCGGCTTCACAGAGCACGGCGGGACAGGTCAGGTGCCGGCTTCACAGAGCACGACGGGACAGGTCAGGTGCCGGCTTCACAGAGCACGGCGGGCGGACAGGTGAGTAACAGGCTTCACAGACCACGGCGGGCGGACAGGTGAGTTACAGGCTTCACAGGGCACAACGGGTGGACAGGTCAGGTGCCGGCTTCACAGAGCACGACGGGACAGGTCAGGTGCCGGCTTCACAGAGCACGGCGGGCGGACAGGTGAGTAACAGGCTTCACAGACCACGGCGGGCGGACAGGTGAGTAACAGGCTTCACAGACCACGGCGGGCGGACAGGTGAGTTACAGGCTTCACAGGGCACGACGGGTGGACAGGTGAGTTACAGGCTTCACAGGGCACGACGGGTGGACAGGTCAGGTGCCGGCTTCACAGAGCACGGCGGGACAGGTCAGGTGCCGGCTTCACAGACCACGGCGGGACAGGTCAGGTGCCGGCTTCACAGAGCACGGCGGGACAGGTCAGGTGCCGGCTTCACAGAGCACGACGGGACAGGTCAGGTGCAGGCCTCACAGACCACGGCGGGACAGGTGAGTTACAGGCTTTACAGACCACGGCGGGACAGGTCAGGTGCCGGCTTCACAGACCACGGCGGGCGGACAGGTCAGGTGCAGGCTTCACAGACCACGGCGGGCGGACAGGTCAGGTACAGGCTTCACAGGGCACGACGGGACAGGTCAGGTGCCGGCTTCACAGAGCACGGCGGGACAGGTCAGGTGAGTTACAGGCTTCACAGGGCACGGCGGGCGGACAGGTGAGTTACAGGCTTCACAGACCACGGCGGGACAGGTCAGGTGCCGGCTTCACAGGGCACGACGGGACAGGTCAGGTGCCGGCTTCACAGAGCACGGCGGGACAGGTCAGGTGCAGGCTTCACAGACCACGGCGGGCGGACAGGTGAGTAACAGGCCTCACAGACCACGGCGGGCGGACAGGTGAGTTACAGGCTTCACAGAACACGACGGGACAGGTCAGGTGCCGGCTTCACAGAACACGACGGGACAGGTCAGGTGCCGGCTTCACAGAGCACGGCGGGCGGACAGGTGAGTAACAGGCTTCACAGACCACGGCGGGCGGACAGGTGAGTTACAGGCTTCACAGGGCACGACGGGACAGGTCAGGTGCAGGCTTCACAGAGCACGGCGGGACAGGTCAGGTGCCGGCTTCACAGAGCACGGCGGGCGGACAGGTGAGTAACAGGCTTCACAGACCACGGCGGGCGGACAGGTGAGTAACAGGCTTCACAGAGCACGACGGGACAGGTCAGGTGCCGGCTTCACAGAGCACGACGGGACAGGTCAGGTGCAGGCTTCACAGACCACGGCGGGCGGACAGGTGAGTAACAGGCCTCACAGACCACGGCGGGCGGACAGGTGAGTTACAGGCTTCACAGAACACGACGGGACAGGTCAGGTGCCGGCTTCACAGAACACGACGGGACAGGTCAGGTGCCGGCTTCACAGAGCACGGCGGGCGGACAGGTGAGTAACAGGCTTCACAGACCACGGCGGGCGGACAGGTGAGTTACAGGCTTCACAGGGCACGACGGGACAGGTCAGGTGCAGGCTTCACAGAGCACGGCGGGACAGGTCAGGTGCAGGCCTCACAGACCACGGCGGGACAGGTCAGGTGCAGGCTTCACAGAGCACGACGGGACAGGTCAGGTGCAGGCCTCACAGACCACGGCGGGCGGACAGGTGAGTAACAGGCTTCACAGACCACGGCGGGCGGACAGGTGAGTTGCAGGCTTCACAGGGCACGACGGGACAGGTCAGGTGCCGGCTTCACAGAGCACGGCGGGACAGGTCAGGTGCAGGCTTCACAGACCACGGCGGGCGGACAGGTGAGTAACAGGCTTCACAGACCACGGCGGGCGGACAGGTGAGTTACAGGCTTCACAGGGCACGACGGGACAGGTCAGGTGCAGGCCTCACAGACCACGGCGGGACAGGTCAGGTGCAGGCTTCACAGACCACGGCGGGCGGACAGGTGAGTTACAGGCTTCACAGAGCACGACGGGACAGGTCAGGTGCCGGCTTCACAGAGCACGGCGGGACAGGTCAGGTGCAGGCCTCACAGACCACGGCGGGCGGACAGGTGAGTAACAGGCTTCACAGGGCACGACGGGACAGGTCAGGTGCAGGCTTCACAGGGCACGGCGGGACAGGTCAGGTGCAGGCCTCACAGAGCACGGCGGGACAGGTCAGGTGCCGGCTTCACAGAGCACGGCGGGACAGGTCAGGTGCAGGCCTCACAGAGCACGGCGGGACAGGTCAGGTGCCGGCTTCACAGAGCACGGCGGGACAGGTCAGGTGCAGGCCTCACAGAGCACGGCGGGACAGGTCAGGTGCCGGCTTCACAGAGCACGGCGGGACAGGTCAGGTGCCGGCTTCACAGAGCACGGCGGGCGGACAGGTGAGTAGCAGGCTTCACAGACCACGGCGGGCAGACAGGTGAGTTACAGGCTTCACAGGGCACGACGGGACAGGTCAGGTGCAGGCTTCACAGAGCACGACGGGGCAGGTCAGGTGCCGGCTTCACAGAGCACGGCGGGACAGGTCAGGTGCAGGCTTCACAGAGCACGACGGGACAGGTCAGGTGCAGGCCTCACAGACCACGGCGGGCGGACAGGTGAGTTACAGGCTTCACAGGGCACGACGGGACAGGTCAGGTGCAGGCTTCACAGAGCACGGCGGGACAGGTCAGGTGCCGGCTTCACAGAGCACGACGGGACAGGTCAGGTGCAGGCCTCACAGACCACGGCGGGCGGACAGGTGAGTAACAGGCTTCACAGACCACGGCGGGACAGGTCAGGTGCAGGCCTCACAGACCACGGCGGGCGGACAGGTGAGTAACAGGCTTCACAGAGCACGACGGGACAGGTCAGGTGCCGGCTTCACAGAGCACGGCGGGGCAGGTCAGGTGCAGGCTTCACAGAGCACGGCGGGACAGGTCAGGTGCAGGCCTAACAGACCACGGCGGGCGGACAGGTGAGTAACAGGCTTCACAGAGCACGACGGGACAGGTGAGTAACAGGCTTCACAGAGCACGACGGGTGGACAGGTCAGGTGCCGGCTTCACAGAGCACGACGGGACAGGTCAGGTGCCGGCTTCACAGACCACGGCGGGCGGACAGGTCAGGTGCAGGCTTCACAGACCACGGCGGGCGGACAGGTCAGGTACAGGCTTCACAGGGCACGACGGGACAGGTCAGGTGCCGGCTTCACAGAGCACGGCGGGACAGGTCAGGTGCAGGCCTCACAGAGCACGGCGGGCGGACAGGTGAGTTACAGGCTTCACAGGGCACGGCGGGCGGACAGGTGAGTTACAGGCTTCACAGACCACGGCGGGACAGGTCAGGTGCCGGCTTCACAGGGCACGACGGGACAGGTCAGGTGCCGGCTTCACAGAGCACGGCGGGACAGGTCAGGTGCCGGCTTCACAGACCACGGCGGGCGGACAGGTCAGGTACAGGCTTCACAGGGCACGACGGGACAGGTCAGGTGCCGGCTTCACAGAACACGGCGGGACAGGTCAGGTGAGTTACAGGCTTCACAGGGCACGGCGGGCGGACAGGTGAGTTACAGGCTTCACAGACCACGGCGGGACAGGTCAGGTGCCGGCTTCACAGGGCACGACGGGACAGGTCAGGTGCCGGCTTCACAGAACACGGCGGGGCAGGTCAGGTGCCGGCTTCACAGAGCACGACGGGACAGGTCAGGTGCAGGCTTCACAGAGCACGGCGGGACAGGTCAGGTGCCGGCTTCACAGAGCACGGCGGGGCAGGTCAGGTGCCGGCTTCACAGAGCACGACGGGACAGGTCAGGTGCCGGCTTCACAGAGCACGGCGGGGCAGGTCAGGTGCCGGCTTCACAGAGCACGACGGGACAGGTCAGGTGCCGGCTTCACAGAGCACGGCGGGACAGGTCAGGTGCAGGCCTCACAGACCACGGCGGGCGGACAGGTGAGTTACAGGCTTCACAGAACACGACGGGACAGGTCAGGTGCCGGCTTCACAGAGCACGGCGGGACAGGTCAGGTGCAGGCCTCACAGACCACGGCGGGCGGACAGGTGAGTTACAGGCTTCACAGAGCACGACGGGACAGGTCAGGTGCCGGCTTCACAGAGCACGGCGGGACAGGTCAGGTGCAGGCCTCACAGACCACGGCGGGCGGACAGGTGAGTTACAGGCTTCACAGAGCACGACGGGACAGGTCAGGTGCCGGCTTCACAGAGCACGGCGGGACAGGTCAGGTGCAGGCTTCACAGAGCACGGCGGGACAGGTCAGGTGCAGGCCTCACAGACCACGGCGGGCAGACAGGTGAGTTACAGGCTTCACAGGGCACGACGGGACAGGTCAGGTGCCGGCTTCACAGAGCACGGCGGGCGGACAGGTGAGTAACAGGCTTCACAGACCACGGCGGGTGGACAGGTGAGTTACAGGCTTCACAGAGCACGACGGGACAGGTCAGGTGCCGGCTTCACAGAGCACGGCGGGACAGGTCAGGTGCAGGCCTCACAGACCACGGCGGGCGGACAGGTGAGTTACAGGCTTCACAGAGCACGACGGGACAGGTCAGGTGCCGGCTTCACAGAGCACGGCGGGACAGGTCAGGTGCAGGCCTCACAGAGCACGACGGGACAGGTCAGGTGCAGGCCTCACAGACCACGGCGGGCGGACAGGTGAGTTACAGGCTTCACAGAGCACGACGGGGCAGGTCAGGTGCCGGCTTCACAGAGCACGACGGGACAGGTCAGGTGCAGGCCTCACAGACCACGGCGGGCGGACAGGTGAGTTACAGGCTTCACAGAGCACGACGGGACAGGTCAGGTGCCGGCTTCACAGAGCACGACGGGACAGGTCAGGTGCCGGCTTCACAGAGCACGACGGGCGGACAGGTGAGTAACAGGCTTCACAGAGCACGACGGGACAGGTCAGGTGCCGGCTTCACAGAGCACGACGGGCGGACAGGTGAGTTACAGGCTTCACAGAGCACGGCGGGACAGGTCAGGTGCAGGCCTCACAGACCACGGCGGGCGGACAGGTGAGTTACAGGCTTCACAGAGCACGACGGGACAGGTCAGGTGCCGGCTTCACAGAGCACGACGGGACAGGTCAGGTGCAGGCTTCACAGAGCACGACGGGACAGGTCAGGTGCAGGCTTCACAGAACACGGCGGGACAGGTCAGGTGCAGGCTTCACAGAGCACGGCGGGACAGGTCAGGTGCAGGCTTCACAGAGCACGGCGGGACAGGTCAGGTGCAGGCCTCACAGACCACGGCGGGCGGACAGGTGAGTTACAGGCTTCACAGAGCACGGCGGGACAGGTCAGGTGCAGGCTTCACAGACCACGGCGGGCGGACAGGTGAGTAACAGGCTTCACAGACCACGGCGGGTGGACAGGTGAGTTACAGGCTTCACAGAGCACGGCGGGACAGGTCAGGTGCAGGCCTCACAGACCACGGCGGGACAGGTCAGGTGCAGGCCTCACAGACCACGGCGGGCGGACAGGTGAGTTACAGGCTTCACAGAGCACGGCGGGACAGGTCAGGTGCAGGCTTCACAGACCACGGCGGGCGGACAGGTGAGTAACAGGCTTCACAGACCACGGCGGGTGGACAGGTGAGTTACAGGCTTCACAGAGCACGACGGGACAGGTCAGGTGCCGGCTTCACAGAGCACGGCGGGACAGGTCAGGTGCAGGCTTCACAGACCACGGCGGGACAGGTCAGGTGCAGGCTTCACAGAACACGACGGGACAGGTCAGGTGCAGGCTTCACAGAGCACGACGGGACAGGTCAGGTGCAGGCTTCACAGAGCACGGCGGGCGGACAGGTGAGTTACAGGCTTCACAGAGCACGACGGGACAGGTCAGGTGCAGGCTTCACAGAGCACGGCGGGACAGGTCAGGTGCAGGCTTCACAGACCACGGCGGGACAGGTCAGGTGCAGGCTTCACAGAACACGACGGGACAGGTCAGGTGCAGGCTTCACAGAGCACGACGGGACAGGTCAGGTGCCGGCTTCACAGAGCACGGCGGGACAGGTCAGGTGCAGGCTTCACAGAGCACGGCGGGCGGACAGGTGAGTTACAGGCTTCACAGAGCACGACGGGACAGGTCAGGTGCAGGCTTCACAGAGCACGGCGGGACAGGTCAGGTGCAGGCTTCACAGACCACGGCGGGACAGGTCAGGTGCAGGTTTCACAGAACACGACGGGACAGGTCAGGTGCAGGCTTCACAGAGCACGACGGGACAGGTCAGGTGCCGGCTTCACAGAGCACGGCGGGACAGGTCAGGTGCCGGCTTCACAGAGCACGGCGGGACAGGTCAGGTGCAGGCTTCACAGACCACGGCGGGACAGGTCAGGTGCAGGCTTCACAGAACACGACGGGACAGGTCAGGTGCAGGCTTCACAGAGCACGACGGGACAGGTCAGGTGCAGGCCTCACAGAACACGGCGGGCGGACAGGTGAGTTACAGGCTTCACAGGGCACGACGGGACAGGTCAGGTGCCGGCTTCACAGAGCACGGCGGGACAGGTCAGGTGCAGGCTTCACAGAGCACGGCGGGACAGGTCAGGTGCAGGCTTCACAGGGCACGACGGGACAGGTCAGGTGCCGGCTTCACAGAGCACGGCGGGACAGGTCAGGTGCAGGCCTCACAGACCACGGCGGGCGGACAGGTGAGTTACAGGCTTCACAGGGCACGACGGGACAGGTCAGGTGCCGGCTTCACAGAGCACGGCGGGACAGGTCAGGTGCAGGCCTCACAGACCACGGCGGGCGGACAGGTGAGTTACAGGCTTCACAGGGCACGACGGGACAGGTCAGGTGCCGGCTTCACAGAGCACGGCGGGACAGGTCAGGTGCAGGCTTCACAGAGCACGGCGGGACAGGTCAGGTGCAGGCTTCACAGAGCACGGCGGGACAGGTCAGGTGCAGGCTTCACAGACCACGGCGGGCGGACAGGTGAGTTACAGGCTTCACAGAGCACGACGGGACAGGTCAGGTGCCGGCTTCACAGAGCACGGCGGGACAGGTCAGGTGCAGGCTTCACAGACCACGGTGGGCGGACAGGTGAGTTACAGGCTTCACAGAGCACGACGGGACAGGTCAGGTGCCGGCTTCACAGAGCACGGCGGGACAGGTCAGGTGCAGGCTTCACAGAGCACGGCGGGCGGACAGGTGAGTAACAGGCTTCACAGACCACGGCGGGCGGACAGGTGAGTAACAGGCTTCACAGACCACGGCGGGCGGACAGGTGAGTAACAGGCTTCACAGAACACGGCGGGCGGACAGGTGAGTAACAGGCTTCACAGACCACGGCGGGCGGACAGGTGCCGGCTTCACAGAGCACGGCGGGACAGGTCAGGTGCAGGCTTCACAGACCACGGCGGGCGGACAGGTGAGTTACAGGCTTCACAGAGCACGACGGGACAGGTCAGGGTGCAGGCTTCACAGAGCACGGCGGGACAGGTCAGGTGCAGGCCTCACAGACCACGGCGGGCGGACAGGTGAGTTACAGGCTTCACAGAACACGACGGGACAGGTCAGGTGCCGGCTTCACAGAACACGACGGGACAGGTCAGGTGCAGGCTTCACAGAACACGACGGGACAGGTCAGGTGCCGGCTTCACAGAGCACGGCGGGACAGGTCAGGTGCAGGCCTCACAGACCACGTCGGGCGGACAGGTGAGTTACAGGCTTCACAGGGCACGACGGGGCAGGTCAGGTGCCGGCTTCACAGAGCACGGCGGGACAGGTCAGGTGCAGGCTTCACAGAGCACGACGGGACAGGTCAGGTGCCGGCTTCACAGAGCACGACGGGCGGACAGGTGAGTAACAGGCTTCACAGACCACGGCGGGCGGACAGGTGAGTTACAGGCTTCACAGACCACGGCGGGCGGACAGGTGAGTTACAGGCTTCACAGGGCACGACGGGTGGACAGGTGAGTTACAGGCTTCACAGGGCACGACGGGTGGACAGGTCAGGTGCCGGCTTCACAGAGCACGGCGGGACAGGTCAGGTGCCGGCTTCACAGAGCACGACGGGACAGGTCAGGTGCCGGCTTCACAGAGCACGGCGGGCGGACAGGTGAGTAACAGGCTTCACAGACCACGGCGGGCGGACAGGTGAGTTACAGGCTTCACAGGGCACAACGGGTGGACAGGTCAGGTGCCGGCTTCACAGAGCACGACGGGACAGGTCAGGTGCCGGCTTCACAGAGCACGGCGGGCGGACAGGTGAGTAACAGGCTTCACAGACCACGGCGGGCGGACAGGTGAGTAACAGGCTTCACAGACCACGGCGGGCGGACAGGTGAGTTACAGGCTTCACAGGGCACGACGGGTGGACAGGTGAGTTACAGGCTTCACAGGGCACGACGGGTGGACAGGTCAGGTGCCGGCTTCACAGAGCACGGCGGGACAGGTCAGGTGCCGGCTTCACAGACCACGGCGGGACAGGTCAGGTGCCGGCTTCACAGAGCACGGCGGGACAGGTCAGGTGCCGGCTTCACAGAGCACGACGGGACAGGTCAGGTGCAGGCCTCACAGACCACGGCGGGACAGGTGAGTTACAGGCTTTACAGACCACGGCGGGACAGGTCAGGTGCCGGCTTCACAGACCACGGCGGGCGGACAGGTCAGGTGCAGGCTTCACAGACCACGGCGGGCGGACAGGTCAGGTACAGGCTTCACAGGGCACGACGGGACAGGTCAGGTGCCGGCTTCACAGAGCACGGCGGGACAGGTCAGGTGAGTTACAGGCTTCACAGGGCACGGCGGGCGGACAGGTGAGTTACAGGCTTCACAGACCACGGCGGGACAGGTCAGGTGCCGGCTTCACAGGGCACGACGGGACAGGTCAGGTGCCGGCTTCACAGAGCACGGCGGGACAGGTCAGGTGCAGGCTTCACAGACCACGGCGGGCGGACAGGTGAGTAACAGGCCTCACAGACCACGGCGGGCGGACAGGTGAGTTACAGGCTTCACAGAACACGACGGGACAGGTCAGGTGCCGGCTTCACAGAACACGACGGGACAGGTCAGGTGCCGGCTTCACAGAGCACGGCGGGCGGACAGGTGAGTAACAGGCTTCACAGACCACGGCGGGCGGACAGGTGAGTTACAGGCTTCACAGGGCACGACGGGACAGGTCAGGTGCAGGCTTCACAGAGCACGGCGGGACAGGTCAGGTGCCGGCTTCACAGAGCACGGCGGGCGGACAGGTGAGTAACAGGCTTCACAGACCACGGCGGGCGGACAGGTGAGTAACAGGCTTCACAGAGCACGACGGGACAGGTCAGGTGCCGGCTTCACAGAGCACGACGGGACAGGTCAGGTGCAGGCTTCACAGACCACGGCGGGCGGACAGGTGAGTAACAGGCCTCACAGACCACGGCGGGCGGACAGGTGAGTTACAGGCTTCACAGAACACGACGAGACAGGTCAGGTGCCGGCTTCACAGAACACGACGGGACAGGTCAGGTGCCGGCTTCACAGAGCACGGCGGGCGGACAGGTGAGTAACAGGCTTCACAGACCACGGCGGGCGGACAGGTGAGTTACAGGCTTCACAGGGCACGACGGGACAGGTCAGGTGCAGGCTTCACAGAGCACGGCGGGACAGGTCAGGTGCAGGCCTCACAGACCACGGCGGGACAGGTCAGGTGCAGGCTTCACAGAGCACGACGGGACAGGTCAGGTGCAGGCCTCACAGACCACGGCGGGCGGACAGGTGAGTAACAGGCTTCACAGACCACGGCGGGCGGACAGGTGAGTTGCAGGCTTCACAGGGCACGACGGGACAGGTCAGGTGCCGGCTTCACAGAGCACGGCGGGACAGGTCAGGTGCAGGCTTCACAGACCACGGCGGGCGGACAGGTGAGTAACAGGCTTCACAGACCACGGCGGGCGGACAGGTGAGTTACAGGCTTCACAGGGCACGACGGGACAGGTCAGGTGCAGGCCTCACAGACCACGGCGGGACAGGTCAGGTGCAGGCTTCACAGACCACGGCGGGCGGACAGGTGAGTTACAGGCTTCACAGAGCACGACGGGACAGGTCAGGTGCCGGCTTCACAGAGCACGGCGGGACAGGTCAGGTGCAGGCCTCACAGACCACGGCGGGCGGACAGGTGAGTAACAGGCTTCACAGGGCACGACGGGACAGGTCAGGTGCAGGCTTCACAGGGCACGGCGGGACAGGTCAGGTGCAGGCCTCACAGAGCACGGCGGGACAGGTCAGGTGCCGGCTTCACAGAGCACGGCGGGACAGGTCAGGTGCAGGCCTCACAGAGCACGGCGGGACAGGTCAGGTGCCGGCTTCACAGAGCACGGCGGGACAGGTCAGGTGCAGGCCTCACAGAGCACGGCGGGACAGGTCAGGTGCCGGCTTCACAGAGCACGGCGGGACAGGTCAGGTGCCGGCTTCACAGAGCACGGCGGGCGGACAGGTGAGTAACAGGCTTCACAGACCACGGCGGGCAGACAGGTGAGTTACAGGCTTCACAGGGCACGACGGGACAGGTCAGGTGCAGGCTTCACAGAGCACGACGGGGCAGGTCAGGTGCCGGCTTCACAGAGCACGGCGGGACAGGTCAGGTGCAGGCTTCACAGAGCACGACGGGACAGGTCAGGTGCAGGCCTCACAGACCACGGCGGGCGGACAGGTGAGTTACAGGCTTCACAGGGCACGACGGGACAGGTCAGGTGCAGGCTTCACAGAGCACGGCGGGACAGGTCAGGTGCCGGCTTCACAGAGCACGACGGGACAGGTCAGGTGCAGGCCTCACAGACCACGGCGGGCGGACAGGTGAGTAACAGGCTTCACAGACCACGGCGGGACAGGTCAGGTGCAGGCCTCACAGACCATGGCGGGCGGACAGGTGAGTAACAGGCTTCACAGAGCACGACGGGACAGGTCAGGTGCCGGCTTCACAGTGCACGGCGGGGCAGGTCAGGTGCAGGCTTCACAGAGCACGGCGGGACAGGTCAGGTGCAGGCCTAACAGACCACGGCGGGCGGACAGGTGAGTAACAGGCTTCACAGAGCACGACGGGACAGGTGAGTAACAGGCTTCACAGAGCACGACGGGTGGACAGGTCAGGTGCCGGCTTCACAGAGCACGACGGGACAGGTCAGGTGCCGGCTTCACAGACCACGGCGGGCGGACAGGTCAGGTGCAGGCTTCACAGACCACGGCGGGCGGACAGGTCAGGTACAGGCTTCACAGGGCACGACGGGACAGGTCAGGTGCCGGCTTCACAGAGCACGGCGGGACAGGTCAGGTGGAGGCCTCACAGAGCACGGCGGGCGGACAGGTGAGTTACAGGCTTCACAGGGCACGGCGGGCGGACAGGTGAGTTACAGGCTTCACAGACCACGACGGGACAGGTCAGGTGCCGGCTTCACAGAACACGGCGGGGCAGGTCAGGTGCCGGCTTCACAGAGCACGACGGGACAGGTCAGGTGCAGGCTTCACAGAGCACGGCGGGACAGGTCAGGTGCCGGCTTCACAGAGCACGGCGGGGCAGGTCAGGTGCCGGCTTCACAGAGCACGACGGGACAGGTCAGGTGCCGGCTTCACAGAGCACGGCGGGGCAGGTCAGGTGCCGGCTTCACAGAGCACGACGGGACAGGTCAGGTGCCGGCTTCACAGAGCACGGCGGGACAGGTCAGGTGCAGGCCTCACAGACCACGGCGGGCGGACAGGTGAGTTACAGGCTTCACAGAACACGACGGGACAGGTCAGGTGCCGGCTTCACAGAGCACGGCGGGACAGGTCAGGTGCAGGCCTCACAGACCACGGCGGGCGGACAGGTGAGTTACAGGCTTCACAGAGCACGACGGGACAGGTCAGGTGCCGGCTTCACAGAGCACGGCGGGACAGGTCAGGTGCAGGCCTCACAGACCACGGCGGGCGGACAGGTGAGTTACAGGCTTCACAGAGCACGACGGGACAGGTCAGGTGCCGGCTTCACAGAGCACGGCGGGACAGGTCAGGTGCAGGCTTCACAGAGCACGGCGGGACAGGTCAGGTGCAGGCCTCACAGACCACGGCGGGCAGACAGGTGAGTTACAGGCTTCACAGGGCACGACGGGACAGGTCAGGTGCCGGCTTCACAGAGCACGGCGGGCGGACAGGTGAGTAACAGGCTTCACAGACCACGGCGGGTGGACAGGTGAGTTACAGGCTTCACAGAGCACGACGGGACAGGTCAGGTGCCGGCTTCACAGAGCACGGCGGGACAGGTCAGGTGCAGGCCTCACAGACCACGGCGGGCGGACAGGTGAGTTACAGGCTTCACAGAGCACGACGGGACAGGTCAGGTGCCGGCTTCACAGAGCACGGCGGGACAGGTCAGGTGCAGGCCTCACAGAGCACGACGGGACAGGTCAGGTGCAGGCCTCACAGACCACGGCGGGCGGACAGGTGAGTTACAGGCTTCACAGAGCACGACGGGGCAGGTCAGGTGCCGGCTTCACAGAGCACGACGGGACAGGTCAGGTGCAGGCCTCACAGACCACGGCGGGCGGACAGGTGAGTTACAGGCTTCACAGAGCACGACGGGACAGGTCAGGTGCCGGCTTCACAGAGCACGACGGGACAGGTCAGGTGCCGGCTTCACAGAGCACGACGGGCGGACAGGTGAGTAACAGGCTTCACAGAGCACGACGGGACAGGTCAGGTGCCGGCTTCACAGAGCACGACGGGCGGACAGGTGAGTTACAGGCTTCACAGAGCACGGCGGGACAGGTCAGGTGCAGGCCTCACAGACCACGGCGGGCGGACAGGTGAGTTACAGGCTTCACAGAGCACGACGGGACAGGTCAGGTGCCGGCTTCACAGAGCACGACGGGACAGGTCAGGTGCAGGCTTCACAGAGCACGACGGGACAGGTCAGGTGCAGGCTTCACAGAACACGGCGGGACAGGTCAGGTGCAGGCTTCACAGAGCACGGCGGGACAGGTCAGGTGCAGGCTTCACAGAGCACGGCGGGACAGGTCAGGTGCAGGCCTCACAGACCACGGCGGGCGGACAGGTGAGTTACAGGCTTCACAGAGCACGGCGGGACAGGTCAGGTGCAGGCTTCACAGACCACGGCGGGCGGACAGGTGAGTAACAGGCTTCACAGACCACGGCGGGTGGACAGGTGAGTTACAGGCTTCACAGAGCACGGCGGGACAGGTCAGGTGCAGGCCTCACAGACCACGGCGGGACAGGTCAGGTGCAGGCCTCACAGACCACGGCGGGCGGACAGGTGAGTTACAGGCTTCACAGAGCACGGCGGGACAGGTCAGGTGCAGGCTTCACAGACCACGGCGGGCGGACAGGTGAGTAACAGGCTTCACAGACCACGGCGGGTGGACAGGTGAGTTACAGGCTTCACAGAGCACGACGGGACAGGTCAGGTGCCGGCTTCACAGAGCACGGCGGGACAGGTCAGGTGCAGGCTTCACAGACCACGGCGGGACAGGTCAGGTGCAGGCTTCACAGAACACGACGGGACAGGTCAGGTGCAGGCTTCACAGAGCACGACGGGACAGGTCAGGTGCAGGCTTCACAGAGCACGGCGGGCGGACAGGTGAGTTACAGGCTTCACAGAGCACGACGGGACAGGTCAGGTGCAGGCTTCACAGAGCACGGCGGGACAGGTCAGGTGCAGGCTTCACAGACCACGGCGGGACAGGTCAGGTGCAGGCTTCACAGAACACGACGGGACAGGTCAGGTGCAGGCTTCACAGAGCACGACGGGACAGGTCAGGTGCCGGCTTCACAGAGCACGGCGGGACAGGTCAGGTGCAGGCTTCACAGAGCACGGCGGGCGGACAGGTGAGTTACAGGCTTCACAGAGCACGATGGGACAGGTCAGGTGCAGGCTTCACAGAGCACGGCGGGACAGGTCAGGTGCAGGCTTCACAGACCACGGCGGGACAGGTCAGGTGCAGGCTTCACAGAACACGACGGGACAGGTCAGGTGCAGGCTTCACAGAGCACGACGGGACAGGTCAGGTGCCGGCTTCACAGAGCACGGCGGGACAGGTCAGGTGCCGGCTTCACAGAGCACGGCGGGACAGGTCAGGTGCAGGCTTCACAGACCACGGCGGGACAGGTCAGGTGCAGGCTTCACAGAACACGACGGGACAGGTCAGGTGCAGGCTTCACAGAGCACGACGGGCGGACAGGTGAGTAACAGGCTTCACAGACCACGGCGGGCGGACAGGTGAGTTACAGGCTTCACAGACCACGGCGGGCGGACATGTGAGTTACAGGCTTCACAGGGCACGACGGGTGGACAGGTGAGTTACAGGCTTCACAGGGCACGACGGGTGGACAGGTCAGGTGCCGGCTTCACAGAGCACGGCGGGACAGGTCAGGTGCCGGCTTCACAGAGCACGACGGGACAGGTCAGGTGCCGGCTTCACAGAGCACGGCGGGCGGACAGGTGAGTAACAGGCTTCACAGACCACGGCGGGCGGACAGGTGAGTTACAGGCTTCACAGGGCACAACGGGTGGACAGGTCAGGTGCCGGCTTCACAGAGCACGACGGGACAGGTCAGGTGCCGGCTTCACAGAGCACCGCGGGCGGACAGGTGAGTAACAGGCTTCACAGACCACGGCGGGCGGACAGGTGAGTAACAGGCTTCACAGACCACGGCGGGCGGACAGGTGAGTTACAGGCTTCACAGGGCACGACGGGTGGACAGGTGAGTTACAGGCTTCACAGGGCACGACGGGTGGACAGGTCAGGTGCCGGCTTCACAGAGCACGGCGGGACAGGTCAGGTGCCGGCTTCACAGACCACGGCGGGACAGGTCAGGTGCCGGCTTCACAGAGCACGGCGGGACAGGTCAGGTGCCGGCTTCACAGAGCACGACGGGACAGGTCAGGTGCAGGCCTCACAGACCACGGCGGGACAGGTGAGTTACAGGCTTTACAGACCACGGCGGGACAGGTCAGGTGCCGGCTTCACAGACCACGGCGGGCGGACAGGTCAGGTGCAGGCTTCACAGACCACGGCGGGCGGACAGGTCAGGTACAGGCTTCACAGGGCACGACGGGACAGGTCAGGTGCCGGCTTCACAGAGCACGGCGGGACAGGTCAGGTGAGTTACAGGCTTCACAGGGCACGGCGGGCGGACAGGTGAGTTACAGGCTTCACAGACCACGGCGGGACAGGTCAGGTGCCGGCTTCACAGGGCACGACGGGACAGGTCAGGTGCCGGCTTCACAGAGCACGGCGGGACAGGTCAGGTGCAGGCTTCACAGACCACGGCGGGCGGACAGGTGAGTAACAGGCCTCACAGACCACGGCGGGCGGACAGGTGAGTTACAGGCTTCACAGAACACGACGGGACAGGTCAGGTGCCGGCTTCACAGAACACGACGGGACAGGTCAGGTGCCGGCTTCACAGAGCACGGCGGGCGGACAGGTGAGTAACAGGCTTCACAGACCACGGCGGGCGGACAGGTGAGTTACAGGCTTCACAGGGCACGACGGGACAGGTCAGGTGCAGGCTTCACAGAGCACGGCGGGACAGGTCAGGTGCCGGCTTCACAGAGCACGGCGGGCGGACAGGTGAGTAACAGGCTTCACAGACCACGGCGGGCGGACAGGTGAGTAACAGGCTTCACAGAGCACGACGGGACAGGTCAGGTGCCGGCTTCACAGAGCACGACGGGACAGGTCAGGTGCAGGCTTCACAGACCACGGCGGGCGGACAGGTGAGTAACAGGCCTCACAGACCACGGCGGGCGGACAGGTGAGTTACAGGCTTCACAGAACACGACGAGACAGGTCAGGTGCCGGCTTCACAGAACACGACGGGACAGGTCAGGTGCCGGCTTCACAGAGCACGGCGGGCGGACAGGTGAGTAACAGGCTTCACAGACCACGGTGGGCGGACAGGTGAGTTACAGGCTTCACAGGGCACGACGGGACAGGTCAGGTGCAGGCTTCACAGAGCACGGCGGGACAGGTCAGGTGCAGGCCTCACAGACCACGGCGGGACAGGTCAGGTGCAGGCTTCACAGAGCACGACGGGACAGGTCAGGTGCAGGCCTCACAGACCACGGCGGGCGGACAGGTGAGTAACAGGCTTCACAGACCACGGCGGGCGGACAGGTGAGTTGCAGGCTTCACAGGGCACGACGGGACAGGTCAGGTGCCGGCTTCACAGAGCACGGCGGGACAGGTCAGGTGCAGGCTTCACAGACCACGGCGGGCGGACAGGTGAGTAACAGGCTTCACAGACCACGGCGGGCGGACAGGTGAGTTACAGGCTTCACAGGGCACGACGGGACAGGTCAGGTGCAGGCCTCACAGACCACGGCGGGACAGGTCAGGTGCAGGCTTCACAGACCACGGCGGGCGGACAGGTGAGTTACAGGCTTCACAGAGCACGACGGGACAGGTCAGGTGCCGGCTTCACAGAGCACGGCGGGACAGGTCAGGTGCAGGCCTCACAGACCACGGCGGGCGGACAGGTGAGTAACAGGCTTCACAGGGCACGACGGGACAGGTCAGGTGCAGGCTTCACAGGGCACGGCGGGACAGGTCAGGTGCAGGCCTCACAGAGCACGGCGGGACAGGTCAGGTGCCGGCTTCACAGAGCACGGCGGGACAGGTCAGGTGCAGGCCTCACAGAGCATGGCGGGACAGGTCAGGTGCCGGCTTCACAGAGCACGGCGGGACAGGTCAGGTGCAGGCCTCACAGAGCACGGCGGGACAGGTCAGGTGCCGGCTTCACAGAGCACGGCGGGACAGGTCAGGTGCCGGCTTCACAGAGCACGGCGGGCGGACAGGTGAGTAACAGGCTTCACAGACCACGGCGGGCAGACAGGTGAGTTACAGGCTTCACAGGGCACGACGGGACAGGTCAGGTGCAGGCTTCACAGAGCACGACGGGGCAGGTCAGGTGCCGGCTTCACAGAGCACGGCGGGACAGGTCAGGTGCAGGCTTCACAGAGCACGACGGGACAGGTCAGGTGCAGGCCTCACAGACCACGGCGGGCGGACAGGTGAGTTACAGGCTTCACAGGGCACGACGGGACAGGTCAGGTGCAGGCTTCACAGAGCACGGCGGGACAGGTCAGGTGCCGGCTTCACAGAGCACGACGGGACAGGTCAGGTGCAGGCCTCACAGACCACGGCGGGCGGACAGGTGAGTAACAGGCTTCACAGACCACGGCGGGACAGGTCAGGTGCAGGCCTCACAGACCATGGCGGGCGGACAGGTGAGTAACAGGCTTCACAGAGCACGACGGGACAGGTCAGGTGCCGGCTTCACAGTGCACGGCGGGGCAGGTCAGGTGCAGGCTTCACAGAGCACGGCGGGACAGGTCAGGTGCAGGCCTAACAGACCACGGCGGGCGGACAGGTGAGTAACAGGCTTCACAGAGCACGACGGGACAGGTGAGTAACAGGCTTCACAGAGCACGACGGGTGGACAGGTCAGGTGCCGGCTTCACAGAGCACGACGGGACAGGTCAGGTGCCGGCTTCACAGACCACGGCGGGCGGACAGGTCAGGTGCAGGCTTCACAGACCACGGCGGGCGGACAGGTCAGGTACAGGCTTCACAGGGCACGACGGGACAGGTCAGGTGCCGGCTTCACAGAGCACGGCGGGACAGGTCAGGTGCAGGCCTCACAGAGCACGGCGGGCGGACAGGTGAGTTACAGGCTTCACAGGGCACGGCGGGCGGACAGGTGAGTTACAGGCTTCACAGACCACGGCGGGACAGGTCAGGTGCCGGCTTCACAGGGCACGACGGGACAGGTCAGGTGCCGGCTTCACAGAGCACGGCGGGACAGGTCAGGTGCCGGCTTCACAGACCACGGCGGGCGGACAGGTCAGGTACAGGCTTCACAGGGCACGACGGGACAGGTCAGGTGCCGGCTTCACAGAACACGGCGGGACAGGTCAGGTGAGTTACAGGCTTCACAGGGCACGGCGGGCGGACAGGTGAGTTACAGGCTTCACAGACCACGGCGGGACAGGTCAGGTGCCGGCTTCACAGGGCACGACGGGACAGGTCAGGTGCCGGCTTCACAGAACACGGCGGGGCAGGTCAGGTGCCGGCTTCACAGAGCACGACGGGACAGGTCAGGTGCAGGCTTCACAGAGCACGGCGGGACAGGTCAGGTGCCGGCTTCACAGAGCACGGCGGGGTAGGTCAGGTGCCGGCTTCACAGAGCACGACGGGACAGGTCAGGTGCCGGCTTCACAGAGCACGGCGGGGCAGGTCAGGTGCCGGCTTCACAGAGCACGACGGGACAGGTCAGGTGCCGGCTTCACAGAGCACGGCGGGGACAGGTCAGGTGCAGGCCTCACAGACCACGGCGGGCGGACAGGTGAGTTACAGGCTTCACAGACACGACGGGACAGGTCAGGTGCCGGCTTCACAGAGCACGGCGGGACAGGTCAGGTGCAGGCCTCACAGACCACGGCGGGCGGACAGGTGAGTTACAGGCTTCACAGAGCACGACGGGACAGGTCAGGTGCCGGCTTCACAGAGCACGGCGGGGACAGGTCAGGTGCAGGCCTCACAGACCACGGCGGGCGGACAGGTGAGTTACAGGCTTCACAGAGCACGACGGGACAGGTCAGGTGCCGGCTTCACAGAGCACGGCGGGACAGGTCAGGTGCAGGCCTCACAGACCACGGCGGGCGGACAGGTGAGTTACAGGCTTCACAGAGCACGACGGGACAGGTCAGGTGCCGGCTTCACAGAGCACGGCGGGACAGGTCAGGTGCAGGCCTCACATACCACGGCGGGCGGACAGGTGAGTTACAGGCTTCACAGAGCACGGCGGGACAGGTCAGGTGCAGGCCTCACAGACCACGGCGGGCGGACAGGTGAGTTACAGGCTTCACAGAGCACGACGGGACAGGTCAGGTGCCGGCTTCACAGAGCACGGCGGGACAGGTCAGGTGCAGGCCTCACAGACCACGGCGGGCGGACAGGTGAGTTACAGGCTTCACAGAGCACGACGGGGACAGGTCAGGTGCCGGCTTCACAGAGAACGACGGGACAGGTCAGGTGCCGGCTTCACAGAGCACGACGGGACAGGTCAGGTGCAGGCTTCACAGAACACGGCGGGACAGGTCAGGTGCAGGCTTCACAGAGCACGGCGGGCGGACAGGTGAGTAACAGGCTTCACAGACCACGGCGGGACAGGTCAGGTGCCGGCTTCACAGAGCACGGCGGGACAGGTCAGGTGCAGGCCTCACAGACCACGGCGGGCGGGACAGAGTGAGTAACAGGCTTCACAGACCACGGCGGCGGACAGGTGAGTTACAGGCTTCACAGAGCACGACGGGACAGGTCAGGTGCCGGCTTCACAGAGCACGGCGGGAGAGGTCAGGTGCCGGCTTCACAGAGCATGGTGGGACAGGTCAGACCGAGGTCCCCTCAGACATACCGAGGTCCACTCAGGTCGACTGAGGCCCCTCAAGCCGACAAATGGTCCCTCAGGCCAACAATGAGCACCTCAGGCCGAACAAAAACTCCTCAGGGCCGACCAGGGGCCCCCTCAAGTCGGCCGAGGTTCCCTCAAGCCGATCGAGGGCCCCTAAAGTCGACCGAGGGCCCCTTAGGCCAACCGAGCTCCCATCCAGGCCGACCGAGGACTTCTCCAGGCCGACAGAGGCCCCCTCAGGCCGAAGAAGAGCTCGCCAGACCGACTGGACCCCCTCAGGCCAACCAAGGGCCCCCTTAAGCCGGCCGAGGTTCCCTCAATCCGACCGATGGCACCCCTAGTCGACCGAGGGCCCCTCAGGCTGATCAGGCCGATTGAGCCCCATCAGGCCGACAGGGGAACCCGCAGGCCAAACAATGGCTCCTTAGGCCGACTGGAACCCCCTCAGGTGGACGAAGGACTCCCTCAAGTCGACTGAGTGCCCCCTCAGGTCGACCGAGTTCCTCTCCAGGCCCAACGAGGGTTCGCTCAGACTGACCGAGGGCTCGTCAGGTCAACCAAGGACCCCTCAGGCCGACCTCGGTTAACCTCCGTCGGCGCGAATGGC
>JAXIVJ010006488.1:0-66547 GCA_036785665.1 Chirona hameri
CTCAGCAGCTTACAACACAACACACAGTGTTGTATAACACTCAAGTTCAACAGTCAAGTTGAACACTCAACAGCCATACAACGCCTTTGACCATACTTGCCTAAGCGAGGAAGTGCAGGCCAAGTCACTATGAAACAACGATGACATTATACGATTATCCGATAGGCAACCTATTGCCTGCTTGTCTACTGATATCATAATTGCCTGGGAGAAGTCTGCAGAGCATAACATTAAACACAATCAACAATGGAATGGTATGGTTGGACGGAACAACGAAGATCTCAACCAATCTGATGGAAAACTTGTTGGAATTGGAAATAGCAAACTCACTTGCAAGTTGCATACCTAGGTACTTTACTGTGAAGCTGCTTGTGGCCGGGGGAAAGACAAAACACAAGTAGTAAGTCAAAGTACTAACCGTTCTAAGTAGGGATTTGTTTGATTAAGCCTAGGGCCTTGTTTAAGCCATATTCTAACTTCTATTATGTAATTCCTCAATTGTCGTTTATGCGTCATATTCGAAACGTCAAGAATGTTTGTAAAGAATGAGGAAATAGTTCACCTTGGAAAATTTTTCCCAAACACGATTTTATTATATTTTGTGATACAATGCCTTTTTATATTGTCAAAAATGGCCTTATATCGCGCCGATTCAGGACAGAAGGCTGTAAATTATTATTGTTTATCAAAACTATATGCATACTCTCTGAGTCAGAGTTTTGACGTCACGAGAATAAACAAAATGGTTCAGCAATCAGATTCGAAAGTAGTCGCGTAAGGATAGACTCGCATTAGAGATGTGCCAACCGGCGGCCGGCGGTTCGCTTGCTTGCACCAGCTGCAATATCATTGGCTGATGGTATAGCCTCTGCCCGGGCTAGATCCAGCACCACATCCTTTCGCCAGCACCGCATTCCTGCGCCAAAAAATATAATATATTCGGCTGGAGAGTTTTTTTCAGTCAAGAAAACTTGCAGATAGGTGTTTCCCAACACGGCCTACAAAACTGCTATCTCAGTTCAAAACTAATGTTGAAGGTGAACTATTCCCTTTAACAACATATTACATAGCCCATAGGTAAATATTCTGGACATACAAAAATAACAAAATAGTTTATATATGCATCCTAAATTATACATTTTCGTAGGTTAGGATTTAGGAACTAAGTCCATGATTTGCGAACATTTGGTTATAACTCGTATTTTTATTGGTTCTGTTTTCGCAGCTATAATGACCCGAAATTGCGCTACATTTGTGCTTTTTTAGTGGCCAGCTGTGTTTATATTTATTTTGGGCTTGTTGGCTGTGAATGGTGCCTTGACCCTGAAAATGTGTCTGGTGTCACCAACTGCCACTATACATTATTAATATCGAGGTAGGTCGTAAGGTGGAAGCAGAGACTACATTGGGTAATTGGGTAATTATTGGCACAACGTTGATTGCACTTCGCAGAGCTCCCAGTGGTTGGTTTTGGGGTTTCTTTAATTACATTTTAAATTAAATCCCAATGAGATTTAGTTGCTATTGCTGATTGGGTAATTAGGTTACCACACTGCACGCAATGGACCTTATGTCACCTGCTTGCCTTTAGGCTTTAACAAGAGCAGTCGGTACCTGAAGCTGTACCTGCATAGTGCATTGCCTTTGCTCATGGCGCAGCAGAGGCCAAGCTGTCATTAATTCGGTAAACTATTACGATTATTATCTTCATTATTCATATGCTGAAATAATAAATTGGTATGGGTGCCACATAACCATGGGTAGTTGCAGCTCCCCTATGCCCCAATCATCATCAATAAGAAATATTGCAATATTTAATCAATAATTGCACGTGAATCAGAATCGGAATCAGAATCAGAATCAGAATCAGAGCTTAATCATTGCGCTGAGCCGTGAATCACTGGTGAATCGATTTACTTAACGCTGAATGGTAGTGTGAATCAGAATCGAATCATTGAGGTTTCACGGGGATCACTGGTGAATCGATTCATTAAAAAATGAATTATTTACAAGTCTGAACTTATTTTACACGCATAATTCGATAGTAGTAGCCATTTTAACAACCTGACCGCGTGTCATGTCCCTCTGGTGAAGTTCAGGTCAAGGTCAGGTCAGATAAGGTCAACATTTGAAATTAATTAATATAAATAAAAAGGCATGTTTCTTTGCCAGTTTTGTCTTAGAAATACAGCGGTGGCATTTATTTGTCAGTATCTGATCAGTAAAACCAAAACAACGCAACTTAAGAAATGACGTCATGAGTTACTCATGCTTAGGGAGCCATAAGTCAGTCAAAAATAAAGTAATTGCTTTGCAAGTTGGTTTCAGCATCGTCCGTACTTGGTTCTCCAATATATATTCATGTTGTTTTTAAAATAATATATTCAAACAAATTATTTTATGGAAATTTTCCCGAAAAAGAACATGATGTGGATGGGGAGGCCCTATATTTGGCTTTTTGACGTCACTGTGACCTAACCTGGCCTAGGATTGACACCAAAGTTTACCCACATGTGCCATAGGTATTTATTTGAAGGTACCCGAAATTTCAAGTCGCTATCTATACGCGTTCCCGTGATATTGTAGTTTGATATATGCGTTCGCGTAGTTTCCTTTCCTACCGCCAGATGGCAGGCCACCGTGTAATTGTTTGCAAAATGAGTGATTATCGTTTTTCTCGCAAAAATGCGCAAAAGTTATCAATGGGATGTCTAAAAGGAAGCCCTTGCGGATATCGTCAACTGAAAAGATCCGTGATCTTCCATGATGTATTTTGTAAATTTCTCCACAAAGTTAGCTACCCTCCGCAACATTGATGTGCAGAACATGTCTTGAATTCATTGATCATACCATATTACTAGGATTATATATTTCTCTCTGGATATGTTCAACCAGGCTACATGAACTACCTTTACTAGAAATGCCCTCATTTTATTAATTCGTTGAAATTGTAATGCGCAAGGGGCATTGCAAAATACCGAATAAAAGCGTCGTTATATTTAAAAGAACGAAAAATTAGCAACGTTATCACAAAGAGCAAGAGTAGCTTTTGCAGCTAAAACTATTAAAATGTTTGAGATAACTTTAGGATGTTAGACGCCCAGGCCTAAAAGGTAGCACGGCTCTTCGGAGTGCACAAATTGTTTTGCTACTTTTTCCTGAATATTTGTTTTACATTAGAATGTTGTGGTCGTCGACAGTGTGGATCAATACAGTGATGCTTGATAATCGTGCCACATTGATAATCGACAGACCGTGCAACAGCCGACAGCCAATGTTACACTGTGCCGCATTGCACTTCTGCTCGGCGGGGTAGTCTAACCTCAAAATAATTTCAGTAACGACGAAGGCAGAGCTGCTGTGGACGAAAGCCAGCCAGAGCGCTGCAAAAATAGATCCAGGCTGGCAGTTTTCCAGCGGGTAGAGTGGCTGCTGGGCTTTGCAGTATGTACCAGGTCCAATACTCAGGCTTTGGGACCCTGGCAGCTCCCGCATGGTCGAGTGGCTAGGATACACGGCTCTCAACCGTGAGGCCCGGGTTCGATTCCCGGTGCGGGAATATATTATGTTCGAAACACTTCTGAAGTACACCCACAAACCAGAAACACACAAGCATAACTGTAAGTTATATGCACACACCTGTAAGTCACAAACACACCTGTAAGTTATATGCAATTGGCGCTGTCGTTCCTAGGGTCCTTCCTAAATTTCACTACATAGCCACTAATTTGGCTATCTCAACTTAAAATTAATGTTAAGTGGAAATGTCCCTTAAAGTTGTTTACCCAGTAGTTACATTTGGTTATACTTGAAACGATGAACGAATCATTCAGTGTTACGTACTATTCAGTGCCACAGGAAACATAGTGACCTTTGCCACCCGCGTAGTCACTTAAGCACAGTAAACTATTACGTAATATAACGCTACCCCGGTCAGGTACATTACAGATACAAGTACTGTGAAATAATTTGGTCATTCAAATCACTGCCTACCTGACCCTCATATTTTGTCTGTATTATCCCTATTCCCTGCGGGGGCAGATTCTGCCCCCCGGTGTTTTTCTCTTCTTCACTTGCCGCTTCTAAACCGTTAGGCCTAGCGTCTTGAAACTTTGTGACTTTTCCCAACTTTGAATGTCGCGTGTTGTGTCAAAATTTGAAGAAAAAATTGGGGCAGCAGAGGTGGTGCCAGGCTCCTGTTTTGGGGAGGGTGTTACGAATGGGGTTGTGCGGCGCATACTTCCTTCGTAGTTTGCGGTGCAATAAATGTGTCAGAAACATTGTCAATGCAATATGCATCATACATACTGGGATTATACATGTTTGTTGGCAGAGGTGCACTCAGGTACAAACAAATGGGCGGCGATATCACACCACAAATTAGGTCCAACTTCAAATTAGTAAGATGATAGAAGCGTTACTTGCATGGTGCCCCCACGTTGTTTTCCTGGATCCACCTCTGCGCAGTATATCAAATTCAACAAATTACAGCAAGTAATGCCCACATGTGACGTTCATGTTGTCCCAAACAATCACGAACAGCACACATTTGTTATCAGAAAATGCCCCCCCCCCATTTTACATCTCCTGAATACGCCTATGTTTTTTTGATTTTTGTATTTATCTTTTGATATATTAAAGACCAGTACATTTGAAGCTTAACAACGTTTGGGTCATAACAATCGGTCAAAAAATATGGCCGCAATGATCTTTCAAAACACACCCAAAACTGTCGTAGTTTTTGCCCCCTGGACCCCCATTTTTAAACGAAAAATGAATTTTGGCCCTTAAAAGAAAGACCTTGTTATGACGAATCGAATGGCGTTTTTCCCATCGAAATCGACCGAGCGATTCTCGAGATCTCTGGGGGAGGGGGGGACAGAATCTGACCCCCCGCTGGTTAACGTAATTTTGGCCGCCCGCTGGGAATAGGGTTATACTATGTATAACATATGTATAATAGGTATAATATGTATGTATATGTATAATATCTAAGAATAAATATGTATAATATATTAGCCTCTTCCTCTATATTAGCCTCTTCCAGCCTCCACCAGAAATCAATCGGAGAGATCCGTGAATGCATTTGTCAGAGTTCCGATAACAAATTACATGCACCGTAATTTTTTACACTCATGGCTTCGCCGATGACATGCAGAAAAAAGCATTTACCAAGAACATTATTTGTGGATGGTCGCTTTGGTTAACTGTTTGCCCCTAAGATAACAAGATCGCACACTAACAGTAATGGGTAATCAAGACCCATTGCGTCCATGACGAACAACACAACGAACAATATGAGAATGCAAATAAGTTCCAGCGTGTATCAGTACCTATGCTTAAATCGTAAATCTAACGAGATCCCGCTCAACAAAGCATCATAGTTCGTCCAGTTCCATTGACATAATTACATAATTTGTAATTACATAATTACATAATTAGTTCTGCCAGATTTGTCGGCAATATCCGGGGAGTGTATCTGGGATCCTGGCTCATCCCTTGACACAAATATTCATAGACAGCGGGAGTTCATCGCACCCTTAGACAAGGAAGTTTCAGACAGATCCAAGACCTCAGCGGATCATGTACGGGTCCGCTGAATCCATTGGGTCTTGAAACCCAATGGGTCTTAGGAATCCTGGATCCCGGGATCCTTTTGGAATTCGTTCGCATATTTACATGGTTCCCAGATCGTTTTCAGTGAAAACACGTTCTCTGGATTTATATTGATTGAAACCGATTGGGTCTTCGTATACAGTCCACCGATCGTTTGCAGCGTAAACACGTTCAAGAGATCTATATTGATTAAAACCGATTGTGTCTTCATACGCAGAAACCCGATCGTGTTCAGTGAAAACACATTCCCGAGTTTTATATTGATTAAAACTGATTGTTTTTCATTTACATTTCCCCGATCATTTTCGGAGTAAGCACTTTCCGGGATGTACAGTGATTGAAACTGATTGAGTCTTTCGATGACGGTTTCCAAACATATAATTAATTTGTATAATACCAGTAAAGCATGCGCTGCGTATAAAACATTAAAGGGAATGTTTCCCCTTTCTGAAAGTTGTCAAATTTACCCTGGTTGTAGTAGAAAATATGAAGTAAGTGCTGCTGAAAGCGATGGTGATATTTTTTCACTCGAACAGTCACTTAACTTTATACAAATTAAGTTTTTAGATTTAGGCAAATAACGTCATTATTGAGCTATAGACCGCCGCTGATTGGCTAACAAAGTGGGATTGGCTGAAAAAGTGTCTGTCAGCCAATCAGCGGCTGCACCAGCCTGGAGTCATTTTGCAAATGGTAAATTTAATTGCTTAAAACGGTTAAGTTTGGGGAAAAATGACCTTAGTAATTTAAACATTTAAATAACGGCCCAAGATAATGGCTATCTCAGTTTAAAACTAACACAAAGGTGAAGCATACTATTTAATGCTCAGATTAATAATGCCATTTTCGATCAATAATTATTTTGGTTCATTTCGACGTTTGCGTGTGCCACACGCTGTGGTACCACCCCTATCAGAACGCACCATACCAAAATAAAAATTGATTTGATGGTCCTCCTATCCAATGGTGAAAACCCGATCTCAATCGGAGCAGTGGTTGCAAAGTTATTAGCTTCCGAAAAGCGTCAGTACGGCCGGGTCGGGCCGGGTCGGGCCGGGTCGGGCCGGGTCGGACCGGGTCGGACCGGGTCGGACCGGGTCAAGTGTAAATTTGTCTAGTAAGTTGACGAGAAGCCTCACGGGCGCTTCGCGTCCGCTCGGTAATAATCAAACTAAGGACAATACTTTCGTTGCAACAATTACATTTATACGACATGAAAGAATATTGCAACATATATGATGTAAAATTGACCTGCATGACGCGCGTCCAACAGGTTGGAAGGAGAGGGATGGAGAACAAACCAGCAGCGGCCTCCGACCTGACCCACCAACCGGCACCAGTCTCTCTCCTTCTGGACTGGAGGAGTGGACTCTTACTCCTCCGAGCTTATTCTTGTGAGGCTACTCCCACGCCCATCACCTGCTCCATCCCTACCCACGCCACGCCGTACTGCCCCAACATATCCCGTCGTCGCACGTCTCCCTCCCAGACTACGTGCGGCTGACGGCGGCCGCCGGGCGCATGCCACGGGCTCTGATGAATCACCGACCATAACTCCGCGCTCGCGGTCCGGACGGCATCTCACTAAATGGACGCTGCGTGTAATGTGGCGGCACTTAATCGAGCGAGACGACTCGATCGCTGCCGTCCGTCTTGGGAAAAGTATTTCCTTATCGAGTTCGAGCGCCGTCTCGAAGTCGGAGAGCACCGGCTCGTTCGGGGACTAGGAGGAGACAGCGTGCCTATCTGGTGTGGGTAAACAGATCTGCGCGTTACTTTATTCGTACTGCGTTCGATGGAGGCGCAGATGAAATACAGGTAATGCTATATGTGGGAATGGATAGGGAACCGGATTTAGCGTCGGGCACCTCCACGTTAATTGTTTTCCCAAGTGGTTGTATTTTGTTTTCCCAGCACGGTGAAGATCAAGGTAAAAAATGAATTGGGTCTGAAAATCCAGCTCCTTAGCAATTGCTATACATCGATGCCAGCAGGCCATGAAAACCTTTTGACTTCTGGCCATTTCGAGCACCCTCTCGCCTAAAAGTACTGAATTATTCAACTTACTGTCCAAGCTGTCGACAGTTTAAGTGAATAAATCCAACGTAATGACCTGTTGAATCGTAGAATATTCCATTCGTTTAGCATTCCCCGAAGACTTAATGCTCGCGGCATCAAATAAGGATCTTCTAGCTGGCGAACGTGCAGGTCGTCGAGGCTGACGGGTTGAGCTAAGCAGTGCCGGGAGTGCGACAGAAGCGGTTCAACTATCGATGCTCTATACCAACCGGAGCGTACACATAGATATGTCATCAGCCAATGGCGGTCACAACGGAATAGGGCGCAGACTATGGGATTTTATGGTTTAACGGTACATCACTGTCGAATGAAGTGGGATCCATCTTGCATGCTATTGGCCATTGTTAAGATTGGGTATGGACCAGGCAACTCGTGGTGGAACGGATATGGCTGGAAATTGATAGTGTCGCACAGGGGCGGATCCAGGATTTTCTAAGGCAGGGGGCTTCAGGCCTGAGGGCGGCATATTTCCTCGGTGACGGGGGCGGCATGGTGCCTTCCGAGGGCGGCATAATGCCTTCCGAGGGCGGCGATGTACCTTCCGAGGGCGGCATAATCCGTTGTGAGGGCGGCAAGATGTCTTCTGAGGGTGCCAGGGTGCCTTCCAAGAGTGCTACGATGCTGTTAGTAGACGCAAGAGCGCCCTGGCGGCCTCCCGAAAACGCTTCGGCGCCTTCGGCGCCGGGCAATCCTATACAAAAATGGCGCCGTTTTCTAAGGCAGGGGGCTTCAGCCCCTACGGCCCCCACCTGGATCCGTCACTGGTGTCGCACCATGACCTTTTTGAACTATACAATTAGTTAGTCAGTGTTTGCTGGAGCCCGGATCCAACAATATTTATCAGTTCCTACTAGTCATGAACACGATTAAATACATGATACGACGTGAACTTATTTTGGATCTTCCCGGTGGTAACAACGAGTGGCATTTCCGCGATCCAGAACCGGCAACCCGGACAGCGACCTTAAAGGAAATAGTTCACCTTCAACATGGGATTTTGAACTGAAATAGCAGATTTGTAGAGCAGATCTAAAAATGGGCTGTGGTGAAAGAATTACCTCCCTACGTTAAGTAATTTCGACACAGGACTAGTGGGCCCGGTTTCGTGCGGGGGAGGCGCAAGTTGTTTGGTAGCCGTGACGTCACCATGGCAGTCGAATCCCGCTCCACAGTGTTAAGGCAATGCAAAGTGGCTTGATAGTTACCCCCTTTTAATTTGTTATCTAAGGTAGATGAATACAAGTATTTATGCTCAATGGGAAGCTCGTTTCTTTAAGATTCCTGGAATGGCCTCCGATTTTACCTGAGACACTCCAATCGTCCACAATTTTCGGTCGAGTGGAGGCATGTTCCGCCCACACGGCGCGCCGAAGCGGGGGCCCGCTGGCAAAGGCTGTACACCCACGCCGCAGCGCCGGCCGCAAGTTGGTGAGAACCGCTGCGACGCCTTGCAAGAGACTGTACCGCCGCGGGGCCGGCCGGCCGTCCCGACGGCGGCCTGGTGCTTCGGAATTTCCGGCCTGAATGCAAACTCTGTTACAGGTGACTAGTTGTGATGTATCGTTAGAATGGTGTTAATAGACATTTTCCCGATAAAATTGATGTACCAATGAACTTTACATATCATTTTCATTCGAATACACACCAGATTGTATTCAATATATTTCGTTTTCTTTACAGATATTCCGATGTGATTACCATATCCTACTATATAGTTGAAATTCTAGAATAAAATGAGAACTATTCCAAAAAGCATACCAGAAATAGTTGATGTGGTAATATAGTTAAATTATTATAGTTTGAACTAGGCGTGACATAGCCATGGCAGTCGCCAAACTTGAACCTAATCATTGATATAAGTACTCTGGTTTCATGTCTGCTGTTCCGGGCCACGGTTGGGACATGAACGCTCGCCGCCGGAGGCAGGTACACTATCTGGCACGTAGTCTCTGATCACGACGCCTCGTTAATATCCGCTCAGTCGCCCGGGCGGCGCGGCGGCCCCTTGTCAGAGACTGCACTTGGCGTCAGGCGGAGCGGGGCGGAGCCAGAACGCCAGCTGTCATGGTACGATTTCTCGTGAAATACAAAGGGAAACTTACTTCTTTCTCCACATATATCCATCAGTTGTACAAACCAAAGTCATATTCGTAGTTTTGAGCTCAAGATGCACCGTGTGGTTGAATTTCAAGACAACTTTCAAGGTGACCTATTCCCTTTAAGCGTTCCACATTTATGCGCATAACCCGACCATGCAAATGAACCCTCGCCCAATTTCTGCCACTTTGTCTGACACTATCTCGGCTACATCCGGCAGGGCTCCGACCACTGGAATATAGTGGCTTCAGAGCGTCGTCGGTGCCACTGCGCTGTGTCAAGTTAGCTGCTTGTTTCGAACGTCCGGCGAGCAGCCCCGGTGGCGGCGGTGGATGGCTGCGGGCGGTGACGGCGGTGGTGGATGGCGGGCGGCGGATGGCGGACGGGGAGGAGGGAGTCGGGGTACTCCTGCGGTGGCGGACGGCGGACGGGGAGGAGGGGAGGCGGGGTACTCCTGCGGCGGATTGCGGCGCGGCGACGTCCTAAATCCTGCCACCGACCACCGCCGGCTGCGGCCTCAGTCGCCGCCCTATTGGCTTCATACATCACACAGCAGCCCGGTGCCGAACTGCTGGCGGCGGACAGGCGGCGGACAGACGGTGGACAGGCAGCGGACAGACGGCGGACAGACGACAGACAGGCAGCGGACAGGCAGCGGACTGGTGGCGGACAGGCGGCGGAAAGGCAGCGGACAGACGGTGGACAGACGGCGGACAGGCAGCGGACAGGCAGCGGACAGACGGCGGACAGACGGCGGAAAGGCAGCGGACAGACGGCGGACAGGCGGCGGACAGGCAGCGGACAGGCGGCAGACAGGCAGCGGACAGGCAGCGGACAGACGGCGGACAGGCGGCGGAAAGGCAGCGGACAGACGGCGGACAGGCGGCGGACAGGCAGCGGACAGACGGCGGACAGGCAGCGGACAGGCAGCGGACAGGCAGCGGACAGGCAGCGGACAGGCAGCGGACAGGCGGCGGACAGGCAGCGGACAGGCAGCGGACAGGCGGCGGACAGGCAGCGGACAGGCAGCGGACAGGCAGCGGACAGGCAGCGGACCGGCAGTGGCAAGTCGGCGGCTTAGCACCTCGCCTTAATCTCTCACTCGGAAATTCATATGCCCACGCACTAACTAAACTTAAGTGCCCACAAATTCAGGTACAGTTTGACCATATCCTGACTGGATTTTGATACAAACCCTGATCCTAACCGGAACCATCTCAAACCCCGAATCCAAACCCAAACTCGACCCCGACCCCGACCCGACCGCTGACATTTCGTCCCGACCCTGGCTCAAAGTTGAATCAACTTTTCCATTTCTTCCAAGAACCTCTACCACAGAAGCCTCTGCTCCACAGTACCACAACAATACTGATTAACACCATATTCGGGCATACCATAAAGCTGGTGGCCTTTTCTGTTGCCGGTAGGCGTTGGAGCCCCGCAGTGACTGGTGGGCCGAAGTTGGCGATATTGGTTTCGTGACAGTCCGGGTCGTGACCTCACCCTGCCATATTGGCTCCAGTGAAAGACACGCCCTGTTCTAAAAGCGGGCTCGTGTGAGAGAGCCAACGATTTGTTAACGCGCGTGACGCCCCAGGCGGGGAATTTCTGGTGTAGTGGCTCTCGTACGTCAGTAACCCACTTCCCACGCACACATGCGGAACTTTATATACTTAAGGCGGCCGCACACTAGGCCATTCGGCGCGCGATATACTGCGACATTCCGCCTCGGAAAATCGCGTCGATACCGCTGAATATCGTCCTTGTTCCGGCGGATTCGGCGCTGTCTGCTCGCGAGATTCCGCCCCGCCGACCTACAGCATGTCGCAACCTGTGCCTACAGCCTGTCACAAGGTAAATTAATGATGGCCATTTTTGGACGAAGATGTAAGTTTAGAACCACGAAACTTTTCCATAATAAATTTCACAGCGGCAAGAGCATGCTGTGCAAAATGTGCACCTCTGTCTTGCATAGATTCGCCATTGTAGCCTGATCAATTTTGTTGTCCGCGGCTCCGCGGCGTTCAGTCGCCGAAAAAAGCTCGTTTGAATCAGCTTTTTCCGCCGGTCCGCAGATGGCCGGCCGACGACATTCGTCCGCGATTTTTGACGTTTCGGCTGACGCGAAGGCGGAATGTCGCTAAAGATGCGCGGAAAGTCGTAGCGATATCGCGACCTCCGTGCGCCGAATGGCCTAGTGTGCGGCTGCCTTTAGGGGGATGCAGGTGCATCCCCAATGTTCTGATCTGCATCCCCAGTCTTTCATCTGCATCCCCAATAATATGACTTATTGTCTGTCAGATAGGGTTAAGTGTTTTGATCATTTTGGCTGGGAGAAGAATGAGACACTGTACAAATATACAGGGGTGTAGGATCATATTCAGTTGAAGGGACTTCAGCGTTCTCAACTTGTGGCTTAGCCCCCCCCCCCAACTTGTCATTCAGCTCCCCCACAACTTAAAAAAAAAATTGATAGATGCAACAACAATATTAAAGGACAAAGGCACAGTAGGTACCAACACAACTCTGACGGGATACAGGTGAATGGTCATAAACACTAAAGAACAACACTACTTATTCACACATAGGTATCCTTTTTCAATTTCAGACACAAAATGTCAATCTAGGTGCTTACATAAAAAAACATGAGTAAAGCAAGAATGGGTGTAACATGTTTCAGTTTTCACATTATGCGTAGTTCTGGATAAAAGACAGGTCACATATTACAATGCACCCTTAAATTGGCCAGATTGAGATGTGTTAAAATTTGAGTATAAATATGTTGGTGAAATTGACACTTAATGAAGAATTTGACCAATAATAGAAATGTTTTGTGTCTGTAAGCATATCAATCATCCTGAGCTGGAAAAACAGCAGACAGTATCATAGACCTAAACAAAATGTGCTACAAGTCAAGATTATCACAACATTCCATTTTTGAGCCTGACAAACATTATTTACACAATATATACCTGGTCATGGTGTTGAAAAGTGGAGGCCCACATCAATAAAGGTCATTTTAAAAGAAAATAGGTTTATTCAACACCAAACAAACCAAGTTATACGAAAACAGCACAAATATTGAAAGCATGGTTTGGTTTAGTTTGTGGACCAAGCACAGTATCCTCTTGGGACCAAGGTGCTAATTGGAACTCTCACTCTGTTCCGAGAGGTATGGGGAGCCGGGCACACTTTTTCAGAGGCCCGCCGAGGGATTGAACCCCTGTCCCCGGCACAGAAGGCAGGTATCTTACCACTGCACCGAGTTGCTCTCCATATATTGAAAGCTGTTGTTGTTGTTGTTGGGTTAGGGCGATATATTGAAAGCAATACAAGATAAATGCACCATATTTTGGCATGACTGCGCCGTAAATGTCTCTTTTATTATTACTAAAATACTGCTTAGTTTTTTTCAACATAAAGATGAAGGCATACTAAAATGCCGTTACTGCCTAGTTTTCTGGCCTTGTGGGAAATATGTTGCATGTATTTTATTTATTTTTACATCTCAGCTGTAATATGTAGGACCGGCCCTGGACTATTGGCATCACCAGACATTTTAAGTTCGAGAGGAAGTCTTTCTGGGAGACGTTCGCGTCCTAAGAAAGGACTTTTACTAGGAATAAATAAATCATATTTTGCAACAAAAAAAGCAGGTTTGGTGTCGAGGCGAGCCTCCGATTTCATCAACCTGCCCCATTTTTCTGAACCTTAACCCTCGCCCTACGGGGGGGGGGGGCTCCTAAAACGACCTCCCCTGAGGTTTTTCATGCATATATTTTTAGACATGAGGTGCATCTTCTTGAAATTTTCAGTAGCTAAGTATACAACAATTATACGTATGCTGTAAAAATTTCATTGAAATTAGTTGAGAAATTTGGGAAATAATGATGTTTTGATGACGTCATGTTGGTGGAAAAACGATAAATGTTTGAAAAAATCATAGCAAACAGAGTTTTGAAGAAAATTGCAAACGCAATTAAGGAAAGATTTAAAATGTCTTTTTTTAAATGGCAATCTCGGATTTTCGAAATTTTGGGTTGTTGACCCCCAAACTGAACAATTTTTTTTTTTGGGGGGGAAATCACCACAAAATAAAAAAAAATAAAAAAATGTTAAAAAACGGAATATATGTGAGAGAACTGAGTATGGACAATACTCAAAGCAAATTTCAAATAAATATCTATATTTTTGACTGAGTGATGGCTTCTTTAGGAAGCCAAGCCATGTAAGAAATTAAAGACGTCATTTTTTTAATAACTTTTTTGGACTTTTTTTTGACGAGATACGAAAAATAATTACCTTTTATGTATTTGTGAGACAAAACTGGTCTAGGAACATGCCTTTTTATTTAAATTTATCAATTTCTCATTTTGAGGTTTTCTGTCAGAGCAAAATCGCTGTTCTGGACGTGGTCGATCGAGGTCATTCACTTGACCTGGAAGGTCACTCGTTGACCCGAAACCTCAAAATTGCATACCGTTAGATTCCAAACATGACAGGCAACATGTTGGTTCTTACCGCGTTGCTCTATGTTGCTTGGTTTGGAAGTTAACAGGGGGTCTTTTTAGGACCCCCCGTAGGGCGAAGATGAAAAAAGCTCCCGTAGGGCGAGGGTTAAATATGTATATGTATCGATGTCAAGAGGTCAAGAGGTCCCATGTTCCGGGAGCACGTTACCCGTTTGCTCCCCCCCCATCCTTGGCGACACCTATGCGCCACTGACAAATGTAACGCAGAACAAGTCGGCATAACCAGGTTGTCTTGTTCTTTTAGAGACGCCTCTTACAGGGACCTCTTAGACCCCCTTTGGGGTAAGGTTTTTGTTGAAACCGTTTATTTTGTTACGCAAGGGAAATGTGATGGAGTAAAAGGTACCCAAAGACGAGAAAAGCACAAATCCGCAAACAAATATTGCATAAGAGTGGTTCTCTCAAAGATAACAAGTTTGGCACAAGATGAGGTATAAGGTGGGCAAAGAAAACGGATACGCTTCGTCCCACCGTTTTTCGTCATCGCTGAAAAGCCTTGCAGATGTGCAAACCATAGGCACAAGAACGAGGGAGGGGCAGGGGGAGGGCGGTGGAAGAGGGGGCAGGGGGAGCAGCTGCCCTCCACTCAAGAAATTTGGGAGCAAATATATGTTTTTTCCCAATGTCCCCCCCCCACCCCAACAATATCTGTTTAAAACAATATATATATATATATATATATATATATATATATATATATATATATACAAATTGAAAAACAATATACCCATAAATTAATCAAAAGCGAAGACAAAATAATGTCAAATAGTGGACATATTTGGAATCAGCACCCCCAAAAATGTCAAAAATGCATTTTTTTTAATAGAGTCTACTTCAACTGCAAATTTACCGAAGCTGGGAACAAAGCAAGCACACGCCTCTCAGAGCACATAGCAGCATGATGTCAAAAAAATGAAAGCAATATATGTAAATAAAATGGGGGGAGGGGGGTTACCTGCTACTGCATCCCCAACCAAAAACAAAAAGTTCCGCCCCTGCCCACGCATGGTCAGTTGCAGGGCTTAACGGCTGGCAACTGCACAGACACTTGGTTCGGGTTATCATGACATCTATACGGAAGAAAGCAAAAATGTATACAAAGATTTTTAGCTAAAATATATTCAACCTGATATATACAACCTGACAAGGGCGGATCCAGCCGGCCGTTTTTTTTGTTGGGGGGGGGGGCAACCAGTTTGAGCAGACGTTACCCAGGTACCCCCGATTTCGAAATTCTCACCGGATTTGGGCCACTTTATTTTGCAACCACACGATTTCTTGTGATTTCTGTATTTTTCTTCTTCTTCTTTTCGACCTTTTGGGATATCGAAAAAGCTGTACCTATGTTTTCGTTCCAGACTGCAGGGAAAAAATGCGAAATGTGTGCTGCATCAAGCCGGCTTTGCCCTGAAAACACGTGCAGTGGAAGGGAGGCACTTTTGTGTGTCTCCACATGTTTTTCGTTAATAGCTCGAAAACGAAGCAAAACAAGGCGGTGTTTTTTGCGAGACATTAATGCCAACTCAATAGCGGATCGTTTGACGCAAACGAAATCGAAATCGGTCGATACATTTTTGAGTTATATGGATTTTCAGTCCAAGATGGCGGCCAGAATCGCGGTAGGCAAATCGATGTCTTCTGAACCAACAGTCGGATCGGAATGATTCAAGCACCATTCGGTAGAAAATGTCAATTTGCATCCCCGGAAACAACTTTGAACACATTGCTGGTGATCTGTGACGTCACATAGGTCAACACTCAAATTCCCAAAATTGTGATATTTGGCCAGATTTGACCTTCGTGACCTCGTTTGACCTTGAAGATATTGACCGAAGGTCAAGCAAATTTCAGAAAATGTCGACCATCATAGTACCTAGTAGCACCTGTAAGTTTCATCATCAGTTTCATTTTCATCGTTTTTATCTCTCATACTTTCGGAGATCTTAAGGGCTCCCCCCTTAAGGGCTCTCATACTTTCGGGCACTAAAGGGCTCCCCCCTCCACTGCGTGTTAGTGGCATATCCCTCTCCACTGCGCGTGTTAAGAGCAAAGACTGATCCATCCGTTCGTCTTCGGGGCCAACTCCTTTTTCCTACAAGGTTCGACGAACCCTGGCAAAAAAACAAGAGTATCTTATATTTGAATAGTTGTTTGCGGTAAAGGAAACAAATGTTAGTGGAAATAAGCTAACATAGAAATTTAAAACAGAACTTGGAACATCAAATAAATGGTAGTTTTCTTCAGAATTTCCAGCTCCGAATTTCGGAGAGTAAACCAGGGGAGGGTCCGACCCGGGAAAATGAATACGCATTTCGCTGCACAAATGTTTGTCGTTGTTATCTGTTGCGCTCCGATAAAAAAGAGCTAAAGGCGAGGACGTCAAACATGATCGAACCAGTCGCACTTCCACCATTCAAAACAATACTACAGATGACCCGATCATAGCGTTAAATTCAATATGCATTTCAAGAAACTTTAGCTACCCATCTATGCACCGAATACGGATAGGATGATCAACTTCCGTTACCAGGTTCCTGAAAAAAATATACTGCTCCCGGACCTCAAGGCCATTTGCGCATCTCGGCGGGCGCAGACGAAGTAACCGATAATGTTGGAAGTAACCGATAGTGTTAAATAACTACGGTGAACGCTGCATTTCTGATATTACTGCCATACAGTCTATGGCAGAAACCTGCGGCAGCCAGCCAGGCAGCGGCAGCCTGAAATAATATAGCTGGCGACTTCCCGATCGCGCAAAGAAGTCAACGACTTCGCTGACGGATGACATTATAATGTCATCTGTATAGGTCAGGCCTATATGTCTCGCGGTGGGCTTCGCACAATATCAGCGCCTCAATCCGGAGCTCGGTCATTGTCGCTCGGAGAGAGGATAGTCTTTTCCACCTTACTGAACACCCTATCCGCCTCCGCCGTTGTAACCGGAAGAACGGCAAGGACCTACAGGAAAAGGGATGGATTTGAACCGATTGTTCTATTGTAGTCTTGCTTGACCGAAATGGTGCTGGATAGAAATAATGAAAGAAGGACACCTGTAAACGTGATTATTATTAAAGTTATAAATTACCCCTCGCCCTGGTTGGAGTCATTTGTCATTTTGACCCCCCTGAGGTTTTTCTAGAATAGCGGAAAAACAGCAGCGCGCAGCGTCGCCACATTTTGCCAAAATTGCTCAAATTTGGCAAAATGTGCCCAGCACCGTTCTAAAAACGCAAATATAGCATGTATTATACTTCACGTCTGGGGGGGGGGGGGACAAAAATAGTTCCCCACTTGAACGGTCTGGGGGGGAGGGGTCGCCCCGTTGCCCCCCCCCCCCCCTGGATCCACCCTTGCAACCTGATATCTACACATATGCTCACCGAACATATGTGTTTTGCTTGCGATATTGCTGTGGTAAGCTGTTTTGGTAATTCATTCTGCACGTGCCCACTCTGCACACTTGCGTGTTTACGAACGCGGGTGAATTGCATGGTGTAGTGCTGTGATCTTGTCTAACCGAAGGACAGTAATAATCAGATGATGTAAGCTGAACATTTAATGCCGTTTCCGTTGTATGTGCATACATAAGTCGCGGAGGGGATTATGCAATCCATGAAACGATGTAATGACAAACATTAATTAGTGACTAATTTCAGGGTCTGTTTAGTGTTTATAAGTGTTCGTCCATAGTTATTTAGTTTAGTGTTGTCTTTCCCAGACAGGGCGGAATAAGCAAATAAACGACGCTTTCTGAGCATTCTGTGCTACGGAGGAAACGCTTGAAGTCTAAATCTGTGACTAACCAAACATTTTGGCTGTTGATTTATCCCCAATTCGGAAAAATGGTAATGCACTTATTCAGCGTTCGCGTTCGCGTTCGCACTTATTCAGCGTTCGCTAGAAACGCTCAGAGCAAATCACAGCGCAACGCAACTTCATAATGAAATAGGGTAACAAATTAGCCATAAGTTTGTGGACAGCCCTAAGGCAGTCCAATCAGTTGGTGGTTTGAATATTCGAATTTCGAACTTGAAAGACATGGCAGTTAGTTGGCAGTTAAGCACAGCAAACATCACAAGTTAACTCGCATAAACTTTGCCATTCATTCGGTTTTCTGTTTACATGTTTTGCCGTCTCCAATGAATGCACGAAGACCCTGAGTACCAGTGGCGGATCCGGGGGGCCGTAGGGGCTGAAGCTCCCTGCCTTAGAAAGAAAAGGGCGCCCTCGGGCACCGCGGCGCCGTTCTTGCAAAGGATTTGCCGGCGCCGAAGGCGCCGTAGCGTTCTCGGGAGGCCGCCAGGGCGCCCTTGTGTCTTCCGACAGCATCGTAGCACTCTTGAAAGGCACCCTGGCACCCTCAGCAGACAGCTTACCGCCCTCACAACGCATTATGCCGCCCTCATAAGTTACATCGCCACCCTCGGAAGGCATCATGCCACCCTCGGAAAACATCGTTTCATGTTTCCGAAACCACAACTCACTTTATCTTACAGTGTCAGCTTCATGTACATTGCAGAGCCAGATTATATCGAACAATATCAGACATCCTAAAACTCGACTTTTCACAGCTGCCACGTGACACACAAACCCACGCTCTCTTACACGGCACACAACTCGGCACCAGCGTGCGGGGCGGGGTCGTCCGGTCGTTCCAGTCATTTTTTTTAAAATCAAAGCGACTCCATATTTAATAACTTTGCACGGCGGGGTGGGGCGGTGTCTCGGTGTGGCTCGGCGGCCTGCGCTGCTGGATGGGGTGGTGGGGTGATGCCCCCGTGACGGCGGTCGGAGACGGTTTATTTGTTTGTTTCCTTTTTCTGCGAGAGGTGCCTCGTGATATGCCCTAGAGCATTTGCACCGATCGCCTATATGTTTGTTTATGATTCTACTTGTTTCGAAATATATTTTTGATTGATTGATTGATTGATCGTGTCGCCCTCGGAAGACATTTTGCCGCCCTCGGAGTGCATTATGCCGCCCTCGGAAGATGTCTTGTCGCCCTCTGAGGGCATCTTGCCGCCCTCAGAACACATTGTGCCGCCCTCAGAGCGCAATATGCCGCCCTCGAAAGGCATCCTGCCGCCCTCAGAGCGCATTATGCCGCTCTTGAAAGGCATCATGCCGCCCTCGGAAGACATCTTGCCGCCCTTGGAAGGGATGTTGTTGCCCTTAGATTGCATTATGACGCCCTCGGAAGGCATCATGCCCTCCTCGTGAGTCCAGAGAGCATTATGTCGCCCTCGGAAAACATCTTGCCGCCCTCGGAAGACATTTTGCCGCCCTCGAAGTGCATTATGCCGACCTCGAAAGATATCTTGTGGCCCTCGGAAAGCATCTTCTGCCCTTAGAGCACATTATGCCGCCCTCGGAGTGCAATATGCCGCCCTCGGAAGGCATCCTGCTGCCCTCAGAGTGCATTATGCTGCTCTTCGAAGGCACCATGCCGCCTTCGGAGACATATTGCCGCCTTCGGAAGGCATCTTGCCGCCCTCAGAGCGCATTATGCCACCCTCGGAAAGCATCATGTCGCCCTCGGAAAACATTTTGACGCCCTCGGAAGACATTTTGCCGCCCTCAGAGTGCAATATGCAGCCTTCCGAATTCGGAAGAAGTCTTGCCACTCTCGGAAGGTATCATACCGCCTCCGAATGGCACCTTGCCGGCCCGAAAGCGATGCGGTGTCCCAGCGCACTCAGAATGATGGTACCCTGACGCCTTCAGCTTCCCTCCGACGGCGACCGGGCACCCGTGACCTTCGAAACCAATACCACGCTTTTGCCCCCCCCCCCCTCTCCCCCACTCCTGATAGCGCCCTGGATATCGCCTACGAAGAGACCTGGACCCTCATGAAATAACAGTGACACTTTCTTAAATATGCCTGGCGAGGCGTTAATGGTGCTGACTCGTACCTTTCACACTCGGGGCGCCTAAAAATAGCTTGGATGAATGTCCAATGTCCATAATGTCCACAGCTCCACACAAAAAAAGTTTTCAGAATCGGTCACCGATTTTTACGCGATTTGGTCCTAAGAACTAAGGCCAAAACGAACCTACTGCTTAAAAAATCAGGTCCATTTTGACCTTGCTGGTGTCCTTCAAGATACAATTCAAGGTCAAACGACGGGAAACGCTGTAGCGCCTAAAGTTACCGTACGATCACGACAAATTGGTCTCACACGATTCCTTGTGCCCAGTTCCAAGATGACAAGAGTGTTCAGAGTTGTGCCTCGTGACCTTCAAGGTCAAGCCCGTGACCTTTAATGTCAAATTCAGGGTCAAAGGACATTTTTTTTGTCTCCGTCCTTTCCATTTCCAGAATGACAAGCTTTCTTAGAGCTGTGTCCCGTGACCAATGTAGCGCCCAAAGTTTGGCGCTACAGCGTTCCCCGTCCTTTGACCTTGAAGGTCACGGGGAACAAACTTACTCTAAGAATGCTTGCTATCCTGGAAATGGGCACGAGGCATCGTTTGAGACCATTTGTGTTGCAATCGGATGCAAACTTTGGGCGCTACGGCGTCCCCCGTCCTTTGACATTTAACTTGACCTTGAAGGAGACCTGTACGGACAAAATGGACCTGATTCTGGGAAACAGGAGGTTTGATTTGATCTTGAGACCAAATGTCGTAAAAACGGTGACCGACGCTGAAAACGTTTTATAATCCCCTTGGATTGGCGCGACCCAACAAACTAGATTAGGTCCCTCAGGAATGTGGTACTTTACGGATGGTACCAATGCAATAAAATAACCATCGTGAAAACGGCTAATATGAACGACTCAACTGTCGTACCACAAGACTTTGCTCCTTGGTTATCCCACGTATGCAACTTAGTTTCCCGATGTTGCGACAATATATTTTTTGCTTCTCCGGGCTACATGTAGTTAGCCAGGAGAATGGGAAAAATATGTAAATCTTGTGAATCATGTTAACCTACGTATATCCGCGGTCGGACCTTCGATCATGCCACCTGACCTTCATAAGGGTCCCGCGCCCCGCTGGGGTATTCAGCCGAACTGGGGTGGGGGGATATTCTGCCACCTCGTTATCTTCCGAACCAATAACCGCAGCGAGACGCGCAAGTAAACAATCGAAAGTTCTCAATGAGATGCTCGCGCACGTAAAGCAAACGTGAAATGTTCAAAATAATGTCACATGTCAGGTCACGGTCAGGTGAAATGTCAAAATCGAGGTATTTGGGTTGATTTGCTATACTTTCCATTTACAGTCTTATATTGCGACTTATGGCACAAAGTGCTCTCAGAGCCATAATACATCTTCCGCATAAGCGAAATTGAGATTGTAAGCAAAGATCAAGCCGTCAAGGGCAGGGCAGAAAATATAACTAATGTAAAAGGTCTACAAAATTCATGTGACACATGTTTTATGGGTTATTTTACACGTATAATTTAATAGTAGCAGCCAATTTTACACCCTGGCCCCATATAATGGCCCTTAGGCGAAGTTCAGGTCAAGGTCAGGTTGCAAAAGGTCAACATTTGAAATCGATTAATATAAATAAAAAAAGTAATGTTTTAGACCAGTTTTGTCTAATAGATAGTGGAAGAATTCATTCATCTGGTAATTGAAAGCCATAAAATGCAATTTCAACAAATTACGTCATGAGTTAATCATACTTGGGAGCCATAAGTCTAGTCAAAAATAAAGATTTTACTTTGAAATTTGGTGTGGGTATCGTTCATACTTGGTTATTCAATACATATTCCGTTTTTTTATCTTTGAAAATTTGTATTTTGTGGGATTCTTCCTAAACAAATATTTTTTTTCTGGCTAAAAAACTAACAAAAATACAAATCCGAGATACCCATTTTGAAGAAAATTACATTTTCTTTCATTTTACTTTTTTGCAATTTGCTCTACAACTCGATTTTCTACGGTTTTTCAAACATTTATCGTTTTTCCACTAAAAATGGCATGACCTGACGTCACTAAAACGTCATTATCTCCCAAACTACTTCACTAATTTGAATAACATCAGTTGGGCAAACTACGGGGAGGCGATCTAAAAATGGATTCGATCAAAAATTAGGTCGTGATGTCATCAAAATGGACGGAGCATACCCTTATAAGGAGATCCGATCAAAAAAAGTATTGTTTTCCTGACATTCACACCTTCGAACACCCTATCACCCTTCAAAAAATGCCCATCACCCCCGGATTTGTTTTCGGTTGAAACTGCATGAATGGCGCGGCGCCATCATATTGTCTTGTACTTGTATGATCACATCCCTACTTTGGCAGATTTGGCCAAAGTAAGGGTTAGCGATCTCAATTTTGGCACTCGCAGCAGCCTCAGCGATTTAAATTTTGATTCGCCACCCGACTTCACGATCTAAAATTGGATTAGCCGGCTGACGACCGATCTAAACAAAATAGTTCACGCTGTGGTCGTTGCGTCGCGGAATCAATATTTAGATAGTCATTTACAGTGGAATAAGGGCTTTTGCCGAATCTGGTCACATTTATTATTCCGATATATTGATGGACAACATGTGCTCAAACACTTTTTAACCTCCGAGTATGCGTATGTTGCTCCGAATTGGCCTAATGACATAGGCCTCACAGTTTGATACTGCATGTTTGCCCAAATATGGGCATAACAAAATCTAAACATCGATTGGTCTATTTTTTATCGCCTCTGTAGTTTGCCCAACTGACATGTTGAGAGAAGACGTAAAATGGATGCAACATAAGGTACGGAACGTTTCACGTCAATATCTATCATAGTTTCAAGATATTGAGAAAATCTGGGAGGGGGCAGATTCTGCCCCCGGGGGGGGGGGGGGGGGGCGCTGATTAAGGAAGAGGAATATTTGGCCCGTTTAATTGACATATTCGATTGGCGCCCCTCTGAACCATGCCGCCCCTGTCACCGATGAAACATGCCTCCCTCGGGTCTGAAGCCCCCAGCCTTAGAAAATCCTGGATCCGCCACTGGTATGTACCCACTATTAATGACCGACATTGGGATGTAGTACTCACTATAAATGAGCCATATTAGGAGAACGTCAATGGCGTGCCGACTGTTACCGACTGTTACCGACTGTTACCGACTGTTACCGACTGTTACTGACTGTTACCGACCCCCATTGGCAGCCCGCCGTGTCGTACTCACTGTTGATAGCCCAGAGATCCTCTAGACACTTGGCGCGGAAGTCGTCTATCTCCCGCCGTTTGTCGCGAGGCAGTGTCGGTCTCTCCGGCTCCTCGGTGTTCTGGCCCTCCAGCGACTCGAACAGGAACGCCCCGACCACCGAGTAGCCCACCACCAGACCGCACAGGCCTACGTGCGAGAACAGGTGCGTGAAGAACACCTTGATGTAGTACCGCAGCCGGTAGCACTTCTTGTGTCGCTTGGCCATGCCACTGCGGGAGGCGATGGAGGTCGGATCTGCTGCACTGGTGCGGCGATGACAGTGTGGTAAACGACTCAAGTCGATCACCCACTCACTGTTACAGTTGATGCCCCACTGTTGACCAGGGACGGTGGTCAACGCCGTTTAGCTCACACGGGCTAGTTCAAAGTACACGCTTTGCGTAATTGGCACACGTTTTCACGTGACCGACCGACGCACTAAAGAAGTTCTCGTGACGCCCACACTCAGACGGTGAGACGGTGTGGAGAGTGTTCATTCGCTGTGATCCAGATTGGCGCGAGCAGAAGGCGTCTCCTTACAGCACGCGTTCTCGGCGTGCCGTTCGACGCGGCTGGAGACTGTTCGTCATAGGAGACGGGTGGCGACCATTGTTCTGCCTTATTTCGGTCGCTGTTCTGCCTTATTTCGGTGGCTGTTCTGCCTTATTTCGGTCGCTGTTCTGCCTTATTTCGGTCGGATGAGGCGAAAGACGGTGATGAGATCACCGTTATCGAGGAGAGACACAGCGCTCAGCGCTTGTCGTCCTGAATTGAGCGCTCAACTTTCGGCACTCGACACTAGGTACTCGGCACTCAGCACTCAGCGCCTAGCACTCAGCATTCGGCACCGAACACTGAGCAGTCAGCGCTCAGCGTTCGAAGGCTAGCACTCGGCACTCAGCACTGATCGCTCAGCACTCAGCATTCAGCTCTGAGCACTCAGCTCTGAGCCCGATCACTCAGCACTCAGCACTCAGCGAGCAGCGTCCCGCGGCGGCGGCATCATTCTCAGCCGGTGGCATTCCGCAGTCGCAGCTGGCCCGTCCGCCAACAACCTGGAAATCAGAGGCATACCTAATGAAAACGGACGGCAGGACAACCTGGAAATCGGAGGCATACCTAATGGAAACCGACGGCAGCGCGGCGGCCGATGGCCACTCGGGGAGTGATTTGGAAAGGGCGCAGACGGGTCACAGGTGGCCAGCAACTCGTCATGGTTTGGGGAAATTATCTTAAATGGAGCGAAGACGAGTTACAGACAGGTGCTGCAGACTCGTGGCCAGTGGCGGATCTAGGTTTCGAGTTTGGGGGGTCAACATTTTTGCTCCGTTTCGTCAGCGAAAAGTTGTTGACCGGGGGAGGGGGGGGGGGGGGGGGGCGTCGGGTCGTCAGCGCAAAGAGTCGTTGAGCGGGGGGGGGGGGGGGGCGTCGGGTCATCAGCGCGAAAAGTCGTTGAGCGGGGGGGGGGGGGGGGGGGGGCTCGGGCCGTCAGTGCGAAAGAGTCGTTGAGCGGGGGAGAGGGGTAAATCACGCCTTCCCGGAGCAAAAATCACGACCTCCCGAAACGGTTTGGGGGCTGGGGCAAAAACATGCGTTTGCCTACCGATTTTTCGTTGGAGGGGAAGGGGGGGGGGGGGAATTGGGGCATTCCAAAACAGATCGACCAAAATATCTCGAAATAACACCTTGCATCTCATATTTCGATAAAACTACGCGTCGGGGGTTATCTGGGCTGTATATTCACGCTGTTAACTTTTCAGCCCCGTCGTCAAATGGTTTCCGAGTTACAGCCTCGGGCAACTTTGTAATGTCAAGCAAAACTCTAATTTTCAGCAGGCAATATCTCCCATCTAAATCATGCCAGTCATATAATGCTATTTATTATCAGAATCATCAGTAACAATATATTATTATGATGTAATAATTTTTGGAAAATTTGACAATTTGGGAATTTCAACACGTGATCTGAGGTCAGTCAAATCACGTGATTTTATATTGTGGCCATTTCAAATTAGGATTTTTTTTTCATGCCAGAATTGACATCTATACATAAGCCTTCGATGTTTAAACAATTGGTGATAGTTTTTTTTCCTCTAAATATTGTATTTATATTTTTTTATTTGGAAAAATAATGGTCACCAGCACAGCACGTCTTTGGTTAATAGCTTTGCACGTAATTGTGCTAGAGAGCTCAAATAAACGGCATTATGCTTATCTCGTCGATCTGCTTCAATGATATATAACATCAATCAGCCTTGCAGTCGCTCTGTGACCTCAAGGTCACGTGACCAGAGACCACTCGGGACAGTCAACGTCAGATCGACCAAACCATAACATCCTACTTCTCGTATTTCGATTGAACTAGGTGCAGGGGTCATCTGGACCGTATATTCACGCTGTAAAACTTGCAGCCTCGTCCGTCGAACGGTTTCCCAGTTATAGCCCCAGGCATCTCTGTAATGCTGCCAAAAGCTTTAATTTTCTTCGGGCGATATCTCCCATACACATAATTCGAATTATATAAACCACAAATAACAGGAGACAACAGGAGTTATGAAGGTCTCCTGTTATCTGTGTATTAACCTGTATCATCAGAATAGCCATTAACCACAAATAAATTTAACCCTCGCCCTACGGGGGGGGGGGGGGGGGGGGCCTGACAGCCCCCTGATATTTTTATTGAATAACTTTTTACACGTGCGGCGCATCTTGCTGACATTTTTGGTAGCTGAGTTTACAACAATTATACGTATGCTGCAAAAATATAATCAATATTGGTTAAGTAGTTTGGGAGATAATCATGTTTTGATGACATGATATTGGTGGAAAAACGATAAATATTTGAAAAATGGTAGAAAACCGAGTTTTAACGGAAATTGCAAACGCATTTCACCAAAGATACAACATATTATTCTCTTTAAAGTGGCAGTCTCGGATTTTTTTTTTTGTTTTTTGACCCCTAAAATAAAATAAAAAATACTTTTTGGAAAAATCCCCACAAAATCAAAATTTTCAAAGATGTTAGAAAAACCAGAATATATGTGAGAGACCTGAGTATGGACAATACCCATACCAAATTTCGAAGAAATATCTTCATTTTTGACTGAGTGATGGCTCCCTAAGTGTAAGAAACTGATGTCATTTTTTAATAACTTTTTTTTCTTTTTTGACAAGATACGAACAAATAATTACTTTTCTGTATTTCTGAGCCAAAACTGGTCTAGAAACATGCCTTTTTATTTAACTTGATCAATTTCTAATTTTGAAGTTCTCTGAAGAGCAAAATCGCTGTTCTGGACGTGGTAAATCCGAGGTCATTCACTTGACCTGGAAGGTCACCAATTGACCTGAAATCTAAAACTTGCTACTGTTGGATTCCTTTTATGACATGCAACATGCTGGTTCTTACCGCATTGCTCTAAGTTGCTTGGTTTGGAAGTTAACAGGGAAGCCTGTCAGCCCCCCGTAGGGCGAAGGTGAAAAAGCTCCCGTAGGGCGAGGGTTAAATCAGCTATGGCAAGCCAAATCCGATGCGTGTTCAGAATTGTGTGAGACTTTTGGGAATTTTGACCCCCCCCCCAACCACTGAACACTGGGCCATCTCAAATATGTCACCGCACTGTGAGCAAAAGTCACGATGTCGAACCATGAAATGACACTTCATGCCGCCACTGGCGGATCCAGGGGGGGGGGGCATCAGGGGCAAATCCCCCCCGCAGGAATCTGGGGGGAATTCAATACAAGTATGCTCCCCTCGCCCCGCCGCGCGTTCCCAATTTATCGTAAAATCGTAAAAATTGTCTTTGCAGCAGTCAACATCCAGCTATCCACAGTCAAAAACCGGAAAATTTCGCGCCGCTTTGCGGCATGACAACTTTCGCAATTGCTTATACAAATTTAGAAATGGGAAAATTAATTCCATTAGGTAGGTGTCTGGCAGATGCTCTCCTTGGCGGTAATTGCTGTCACTGGCGGATCCAGGGAGCATCAGGGGCAAATGCCCCCCCCCCCCTCCACAGGAATCTGGGAGGGGCATTCAATACAAGTATCCCCCGCGCGTTCCCTGCACTGAACGTGAAAAACAATGATCTTAGGAGAAGACTTCATGAAAACGGAAGTTTTTGTTCTTCTCTCGAGTGATTGAATTTGAAGTTTGCATGTATCCCTTTCTTTCAATGATAGACAAAACAGCGCACCTGATGCAATTCAAGCAGCCCCGGTGACACTTAACCCGCCCCCGCTGTGGGTGGGGGGACAGAATCTGCCCCCCCCCTCCCGGATTTTCTCCATAACTTGAAAACTATGATAGATATCAACGTCAAACTTTGAGTACCTTATGCTGCATCGTTTCTACGTCTTTTCACCGAATTCCAATTAAATTGATATAGTATTTTGGAAAATAATGACGTTTTAATGACGCCAAGTCATGCCATTTTTGGTGGAAAAACGATAAATGTTTGAACAATCGTAGAAAGTATAATTTGAAAGAAAATTGCAAAAAAACGTCAAAAGAAAGTAAATGACATTCTCTTCAAAATGGCCATCTCTGATTTTCGTTTTTTTTTTACCCCCCCCAATTTTTTTAAAAAGCAAATCTACAATTTTTTTTTGTGAATTTGAAAAGTAAATTTCTTAAGATCGAATATCAAAATGAGGCGATCGGCCCAAATCCGCGGAGAAAAAAGGGGGGGGGTATCTTTTTGCCACAAAAAGATGCCCCCCCACGGCGAGAGGCTGGATCCGCCAGTGCATGCCGCGGTACTTATACTTGGGGGCCGAATTTTCCCATACCAGGTTATATGGGCGCCACTTGAAGCGTTTTTACCACCCCTGGGTAGGCAATATGCTTCTTTTCATGAAAGCGAGTTCCTAGTTGAAGGCGTCAAACACTGATGAATCAGGCTCCAGATAAAATGAGTTGATGACAATACAACTTACGCCGGTATTCATTATGGACCATAAAGAATACGTGTATCCATGAAAACAGTGTCCTGTATCCAACATGCATCCACGATGTCATAAAATGTTATCCAACACCGGTTGTGGATAATAACGTGTGACGCGCAATGTCAAATCCCAGCCGAATGCCTTCAAGTACTAATTGCATTGTAGTGTAATTAACCGTAGGCCACTACGACTAAGGACGTTGCACTTAAACATCCAATGATAAACATTTGTCTGCTAATACATACTTTGGCCCACTGAGATAAGCTCTTTTAGGGAACACAAAGAAAGATTCTAAACACAAAATCATTGAACGAAGTGCCTCTAAATATTTCGCTCGACAAAGCTAAGCTGGCGAAATTTGGCACTGGAGCGGCGATAAAATCCGAAAATTTCGGTGAGTAAACGCTGGCGCGATCCTTCGACCGGCCAAACAAAGCGTCACTCAAATGTGCGACTGGCATCAACAATGAGAGGAGCTCGGCGCGGCAGCAGCCCGGGTGAAGGCCGAAATAGTCTGGCGGGAGGCGCCCCGGCGTGGCCGCCGACCACCCAGAAAATGGCGACCGTCACCGCCCCGCCCCGCCCCGCCCCGCCCCGCCCCGCCCCGCCCCGCCCCGCCCCGCCCCGGTACGGTACGGTACGGTACGGCACGGCACGGCACGGCACGGCACGGCACGGCACGGCACGGCACCGCTCCCGGAACAACGTCCAACACTGGGTCCATTTCTGCTTACGGAACTATGTCCAACATCTCCGTCCCAGAACTGCTCCTTTCTGCTCAGAAAATGGTGTCGAATATTAACATCCGTCTCTGATCCGAAAACAATGTCTAAACAAGCGTCCAACGCAGCATCGCTGCCTCGATACCAGTGTCAAATACAGGCATTCTTCTGTGTTTCGAGAACCGTGTTAACGATGTCCAGCAATGTCGAGCGAAAGTAATAGAGATGCAAAACAAATTCCAACAAAAAAAAAACCGGCCGCGCACCGCCACCGCTCAAGCATGAGTTGGGACCGGCATCAAGCCCGGCCACATGTGGCAGCACCCGCCAGGCCCGGCACTCGGCAGCTAGCAATCTGCATGTATACTACACTTAAAATCTTTAACATAAATATTTATAGTTTGCAATGTGCATTTTACACCATTTTAACACACAACACATTGAAACACCAATGGATAATGGATATATATGGACCATTGAGTAAAACAATCCCAGAAAAGTCGGAACTTGAGATACATAATCAACAACAGACTAACAGGAGAGTGGAACAGGTCAAGGTGAGTAGACTTCTTTCATCTTTGGTGGTTTGCAAAAATAAAAAGAATGATAGGATCACGTAAGTCCAAACGAGCAGCTTAAAATAAGTAAAAAAAGCAGAAGTATGTAATAAGTATGCACTCATCACTCAACATCACACAGTGCAATGTTTGGGTTGTAATTGTAATAGCTTCTACAAAAAATGTTGAGGAACGTAACCTACTACCTATTTGATCAATGTTGACATGGACTAGTAAATAATCAATATACTTCACAGGATAATGGGGAAAAGGCAAGTTTTCCTGGACATTTAGTATGACAAACGTACTAAAAACATTGGGAGAGACAATCATATCTTGAATGTCAAAAATAAATTAATCCACCTGTCTTAAATTACAGAGCAAGAGTATCCTCGGTTTCCCCTCTATCCAAGCCAAGATATATATTGCTAACATCCAAGCCAGCCACACGCACGGAGCCATTCTTATACGGCCTTGGCACAGATTTATACAGACCTTGGGCACAGAGAAACAAAGCTACTTCACTGCCAAGGTCAAGGCAATATAACTGCTCTGGTACAACTTCACTGCTGCGCCTAATGGCGGCTGAAGTATTTGACAATTGCGAATCGTTGAGCTCAAAACGGCGCACACAATTAATCCCGTCACCGAAATGACTAACTTTATCACCATAAATGACTTAAAATCACCAAAATGAAAATGTCCTAACATATTAAGGATGTCGGCTGATGGACTTATTTTATTAAACAAAAACTTGAACTGGCCCCAAGGGTTAGGATTTGATGTTACAGCTTATTTTCGAATACGAACATGAACAATTGTCTTCACGCAATTCTGAGGTGTCGCGATTCTGAGGTGTGAAGTTGTGAATATCTGTCAAAGTGACACATTCGCGAATATCGATCTGCTGCTGAATTGACACGTGATTCTTTTACGGTCCAGGCCTGGCGAATTCGTCACAAATATGACGCATCAAAACACATTTGTTTGGAACATATGGTTTGAATTGGGGTTTGGAAAGTGTTGTTGGGGAGGGTGTCACGTGGAATTATGCAAAGCCATATATAAATTATGGAGCTATTGTGATAAGAAGTTGAAGTGGAACTAGACAGGTTTGCATTCTGGGATAAGGTTCACTTAGTCCACTTAATATTTCTTTGCAAAATGTTTTGTTTTTGTTTTGGGCAGTCTTTCCACCTTTATAATTTGAATTGTAATTGCATAAAATACAATATTTGTTCACTATCAAAACTACCAATGATGTAACTTGAATATGTATTTTCTCATGTGGAACTAAATAGCGAATGTGTATCAATAAGTATTCTCAGTAATATGTATTTACAATAGTATTAACAATAATTAGTATCATATAGGTAGGTGGTTTTGTTCCATAGGTACTTGTTATTTGTTATACAAAATATTTTGGGGTGACTTGGGGCAATGGGATGACTAAATATAAAATTGTATGTCTTCCCCACCCCACCTAATTACTAGTGATGACAGTGGAATATGATTGGGGTAGTTGTTTCTGTTTGACTGCACTCGCATCTCACACTGCAGCAGATACTGAACTGATGAATTGATCATGAATTGACCCTGTAATTTGATTTATTAAATTTCACTGGTGTGTCCACTCCTTACTAGGTTGTACTAGTGATCACATTTAATTTGTAAGCTGTAACATTGTTATTTGTTATAATGTTGTTTTACTGTTGTATATTGGTTTTCTTCTCAATTTATCATGATCTTTAAGCATGTATGTTCTGTCTTCTGCCAATATTTATTTCTATTTATTTAGTTTTTTAAATTGATAACTTGTGCTGAGCCCGGCATGAGACCGGCAAGCCTGAGTTCAGACACAGCTTCAGGCACGCCGGGCCTGAATTTGGGCCCAGCGCCGGCTCCGTCTAAACCGTCTCTGCTCTGGGAACGATATCGGTAGTTCCATCCCCTGTCTAAAGTTTCGACAGTGAACGGGCGGGCGGTGCAGCAGTGTACCACTTAGGTCGCGGAATGGGCCACATCCAGTGGTTCAACTACTCACTCATTTACATTTGCAGCCTGCTTGACGGGAGAAGCAGATTCAAAAGGTAGTCGATAGCTGAGAGCTGCCAGCGAATTAAATAGTTAGCATGATGTAAGCTCGGGATTTACATTTTTCCATCGATAGCGTGAGGAAGGTGATTTTTTTAGGTTTTAAATAAAAGATTAGTTTAAATATTTTGACAAAATTTCGGCAAATTGTTAATGTTAAATAAATATACTTGAAGATGAGATAATGAATATGCGATGACAGGGAGTGAAGCTGTTGATTGCCTTCCGAGATGCTTCATGATTGTATTGTTTAACCATATAATCTCCCATTTCCCACTCAACGATCTACGAGTAAAAGCTTCTCACATTCACATCTCCACAAATAATGTTTCGAAACAGTTAACACCTTTCTCTGGCACACAATCCACACTAACTAACATCCTATCGCAGCCACCCCAATCTCGCCTCGGATTGGAATTTTATAAGCCTTTCTAATCCGTGGAAATGATCCCAATTTCTATAACTTATAAGTGACCTCCATTTCCTCCATTTCCTCTTATCCGCCGAGATATTGGACCGTAAATCATAGCAGCACCCTTTCGAAGCCCGTTACGATCTCCGCACACTAAACAAACGCCACGCTTCCTTCAATAGCCTCACTATACGTTGGAAGCCGTGCTCATTTGCAAACAGTACACGACACGCGTCCGGCGTGCCCTGTATTTCCGGCTGCAGGCGTTCAGGAGCTGCGATCAGGATCGCACCGCTGCAGGCCACGGAGCCCGGCCCAGGCCACGGAGCTGGAGCCAGGCCCAGGAAGAGACGAAGCCAATCGGATAGCTAGCCAGAGAGAATCAGGGCGGCTTCGGCTGATGGCCCGCGGTCGATGCTGATAGTAACGGCGGAAAAGTAGACGAAAACTGTTACACGATTGCGGATATTTATATATTCATGCTAAACGAAGGCATTTATCTACTTTATGCTTACGAGGACCGCAGGCCGGAGAGTTTACCACCAGCCATTTCCTTCTATAAGTTACATTCATAGCACGAATTCAAAACTTCCCGCAACTGTGTGGTGAGTTTCGTCGATTTTTTTCTCACCTCTGACCGTCACCACCGACACCCGACACAACCACTGGGCGTGTCGACCGACTCATGATAAACAGCCTACCGTGGGGTCACGAACCTCGCCACCGACCGCCCGTCACTGCCGACGACTCGCCGCCGACGTGCCTGGCCAGGGCGACACCCGATTTCGACTAGTTACCGACTTTGACGGCCCGGCGACAGTGCCAAAAGTCTGCCCCCGGCCGCGGAAGTTTTGCCGCTGGTCGTCAACCGCCGTCGACCGTCGACCTGGTATCTTTCGTCAGTTCAACGGCCAGCATCCGCTGTCGGAAGCGCAGCGGAGACGGCGTCGCCGAGAGCCGGCGGCCAGATTATGAACGTATTTATCTCTTTCTGAATTAATGCTGCTGGCTAAATTGCGGGTGCTCCGCTGAGACGGCTACCAGAGCGTGGCGCTGTGAGGTATCGATTCGCCGCATACGAATCCTGGTGGTGGTGGGGACAGTGGCCGCACAGCTTCAGCCGGCCCCACACTCTCACACAAACCGACTGGATGCGATGCAGAGGCTCATTCCACCCTGAAAGCGCGGTCATTCAAGGGCGTCACCAGTCGCGGGCGTGGGCGTGACACCCGGCGGTGCGGTGGCCTGGGACGGTGGGCGTGTTCAACACACGCCGGAGGCACTTTTCAGTCCATGCCAGGGGCAGCTATACGGCCCCAACCCCCCACCCTCGTCATCCGCCGACCGGGACGGGAACATCAGTTGACGCCGGGACGGGTCGAAACACCGCCACCGGCGTCGACACCGGAAGCTGCACGTCCGGCTCGAGTTAATGACGTCACGCCGCGAGATGATGACGTCACGCCACGAGCTGGTGACGTCACGGCTCGAGGACGGGCGTGGCCGTTCTAGGGCCGAGCGTGGATTTATCACCCGTTTTATCGGAGCACTGAGGTCGCTAGAGGCGGGGACGGAGGCTGAATTTCAAGTCGACGGCCGCATTGGCCGGTCGAAGGAGGCATGAAAGTTCGGTGGTGTGGGGGAAGTGGTAATGCGCGGTGCATATGTGTATTGTCGAGTTTGTTGGCCTCTGCTAGATTCGCAATTAGCCGTGAGCTGAAGATAGTTAGAAGTTGGAATAAACTCAAATAAGACCATGAGTAACATTGCGAATATTGTGTCTCTGTGCCGAAATAATTCATAGCCTACATGGAGTGGAAAAATGCATCCTGCAAAAATGTAAAATTAATTTTTCATACAAAAGAGAATGGTCGTCGCCGAGCAGGACCTATAATGAAGTTGTGAGATTGTACGCTGTCGTGGAACTTAGAAGGGTAACATACTGTGATTGGAAGTGTGGGTTATATTCCACGGTTTCAGGAACACTTCAAGATCATCCGATCGGATAGGATGCAGGAGAAAATGAACAATGGGGTCGTAATCCTGGACGTGCGTGAGGACTACTGGAAGGCTGGTAAAGTGTGAGATTGTACGCTTTACGATGTGTACACACTGCCCTTAACCGGTGCTTACTAAGTTAATGTATGACTCGCTAATGTTAAAAACAGACGTGAAAAATGTACATCCGTAACTTCGTAAACAGTTGAACAAATGTGCGCTATTGTTGCGAAACGCCGTTTAAAGGGAAATAATGACCTTTTCCCACAAAAATGGGGTTATTAATTGAAATCGACAGACGAAACCAAAATATATTGTAAATTCATTACACTTTGCATACAAACTTTCCTACCGAAAGATATTTCAAGTTAAAGTTGATAAACGTTCCACACTTTTAACGACCGGTACTTGCAAGTACTTTTGGTTCTCATCAAACTGCGGGCTTTTCCCGTATTGCTTTTTTACGCAATGGAGTGGAAAATATATTTTGCGTTCTGCTTGTGATTATATCCCGACGATCCTCTACAATTAACAGCCATTAAATAAAAAGGTAATCAAATTAGCAGTTAACTGATGCATATAATGGCGGCCTAGTTAGTGGTTGCGACCCTCGATTTGTGAAAATTGCTTCATTTATTTTCAACACTAGGAGTTTTGTATGGTTTTGTCTCTGGCTGTATGTAACACAATGCTTTATATTATCATGAAAAATAATCATTTTTCCCAAAAAAATAACAAACAATACAAAAACTGGCAATTCAATCGGAAGCTCATCGATGCACATCGACGGCAACCTATTTAGAGTCGACGATTTGTTTAGAAGTTCCCATTCAACAACGTTGAACAGATTGATACAAAAGCGATTGATACAAATGTGTCGCTTTCCAATACTGGAGGGAAAATACCGATCATGAACTCCTTAAGAAGTATATGTACACGCTTTTTAATTTGTCCAAACTCCCAACTTTGAATTAGGAAATCATTTGATTTAATTCTTAAATTTAGATCACATCATTTTAATACCATAACGGTACTCAAATAAATAGTTGCTAACAAAATCAAAAGGTCATTATTTCCCTTTAAGCGAGCCTCCTGTGAACGGCAGACTGCTTGGGAGTTGGGACCCTGATTTTCGGCGATAATTTTTGAAGGCTTCGACTGACATGAACGAATTCCTCGCAATTAACGTTGCAGACCCTGTGCCAATTTGTGCTCATAAGGTTGTTTAATGTCAAACACAAATTAAGACACTTGCCATTCACTAGCAGTACTAAAGATAATTCCAGCTCTGATAGAGGCTAACGCCCGGTCGCTCTGTAATCCCGCCCTCGACTCCGCCCACCACTCGCAACTGACCGGTCACAGGTCGGACAGCGCCGGTGTAAGGACAGCCAGGGCGGAGCTAAGCTCTGACGTCAGAGAATAACTCTGCCCTTTCACGATAGCCTCTAAACACTGATTGAAATTCCCTGCGCGAGTTTTAACATTACGAGTGAATGGAAAGTGCCCTAAATTTGCATTTGAGATTAAACAACTTTTATAATATAAATTGGCGCATGGTCAGAAACGTTCATTGCGAGAAATTCGTCCATGTCAGTTGATGCCTTCAAAAGTTATCGCCCAAAAATAGGTTCCCAAGCAGTGTTCGTCACGGGCCCACCAACCCCCAGCCCAGCCCGGCCCAGGCCCATGAACAACAAGCCCAGGCCCGGACCAGTCCCGGTCAAATTAATAATATTGAGGCCCAGGCCCGGTCCGGCCCGTTCAGATTAAGCATATAATTATTTTCACAAAATTTGCAATCATTATCCTAGTATATTTACTTGTATACTATAAATGTGAAACAATGAACCAACTATGCTAACCAAACAAAAAAAGCCACAGCCACAGCAACAGTGTGTTGCTGTGTAAGTGAACTGCTGGTTAACATATTTTTGAGCTCTGACCTGAGCTTGTGCGACGCGCGCATTACTACAAAATTGTCAGGCTCAGGCCCATCTAGAGCCCAGTGATTTATTTAAAGTTGGGGCCCGGCCCAGGCCCAGCCCAGGCCCAGCCCAGGCCCAGCCCAGGCCCAGCCCAGGCCCAGCCCAGGCCCAGCCCAGGCCCAGCCCAGGCCCAGCCCAGGCCCAGCCCAGGCCCAGCCCAGGCCCAGCCCATTGCGAACTCTGGTCCCAAGCGGTCTTCCGTTCACAGCACTGTGAACGGCAGGCCGCCTGAGACCCTATTTTTCGACTACTTAGTCGAATTAAGGGAACTCGGTTGAATGTGTGTTCTTAAAGGAATTCTTCACCTTTCTGAAAGTTGTCAAATATACGGTGATTGTAGTCGAAAATATGAAGTAAGCGCTGTTGAAAACGATGGCGATTTTTGTCTCTCTCGAAAAGTCACTTAACTTTGTACAAATTAATTTGTTAAATTTGGGATGATGACGTCATTATTGAGCTATAGAGAGCTATAGAGAAAACCTTTACGCTGCCAAATTTATGACACAATCGTTTCAGACAATTCTGGCGACTTAAATACAAACATTGTGGAAATGTGTCTACTCCCGCACAGAACACAATGACGAGTGCGAGGCATTGCGGTAGCTCAATATTTATTTACAAAACAATCAATCCATAACTGAGACTTCAAACAACACTAAAAACTTCAACTTGGACCGCAACCTATCGCGTTGACCGTTGTTTACATCGTACTCGCAGCGGGTAATCCAGCCAAGGTTCGAGAAATACAGGTCGTTTGATCTGACTTCAAGATTGTTGGTCCTAGAAGTCGACTTCCAGGACCAACAATCTTGAAGTGTCTGTCAGCTAATCAGCAGCGGAACTTGCTAGACCCCATTTGGCAAGTTCGAAATTTAATTGCTTAAAAATGGATAAGTTTTTTGGGAAATTACCTTAATAATTTAGACATTTCAATAACGACCAAAGATAATGGCTAGCTCAGTTAAAAACCAATACAAAGGTGAAACATTCTCTTTAAGCTTTGACATGCCACTCGTGAGTCGAAACGCACGCACTACACCACACACACAATTAGACACGCCGGTATTTGAACCGACGTAGTCACGTACTTCATGTTCACGTACTTCATGTACTTCATGTTATCATGTTCGGAGAATTTTCGCTTCTCGGACTGTCACAGTACCGCTAAAATTTTACGTCCATTGTCTTCAAAAAGGCTCGTAGCAAATTACAAATTATGAGGCCGTATTTTAGGTGTTATTTGATAAAACCAGTTTATGGGAAACGCATCAACAAGGCTTGAAAGTCAAAAAACAGGATTTTAAGTTATGGTGTATGCCGCATACAAATCCCTGGTGTATAGTGCAAGGCAGCCTCCATTTTAACAGATAAGGTACCGCTGGAAGCAACGCTCGAAGGATAACATATGAATCACTTAGCCCGTTTACATGAGTCGATCGGCTGTTGCTGGAAATTTACGATAAGCAAACTGACGCAAAAATGACGATAACTCGACCCGTTTACATGAATCAACCGCCGGTGTTATCGTACATTAACGGTAACTGACCCGGTCCCGGTCACCCGTCAAAACAGGCGCAGTCTCCCCAGCCTCATCGTCAGTTTATCCACCCGCCAATTACGGAACGGGGACCCGGCTTCCCCCGCGCAGACCGGCGGGACCCAGCTGGCGCCCGTTCCGTGATGGGTATGTCAGCAAAATTTTCGCCACCAGGGTCCAGGGCGGCGGCGTGGCGCTGCGCGCAATGTGACCCAAGCGGCGTTCGCCGCCATTGGCGACAATGCATTAAAGGAAATAGTGACCCACGCGCAATGTGACCCAAGCGGCGTTCGCCGCCATTGGCGACAACGCATTAAAGGAAATAGTTCACCTTCGGAACATTTTTCAGAACACGATTTTATTATATTTTGTAATACAGTTTCTTTTTTTCTTTTCAAAAATGGCCCTACATCGCGCCAATTCAGGACAGAAGGTCGCAAATTATTAATTTTATGGTGTGCGTTATTGGTCTACGCATGCTCCCTGGCAGTGCTGGCACTTTCAGACGGTACGGTACATGATATATGCGCCGCATTCCTTCGTCAAAAAGTAAAATATCTTCGGCTGGAGAGTCTTTTCAGCCAAGAACAGTTGCAGATAAGGATTTCTCAACACGGGCTACAAAACTGCTATTTCAGTTCAAAACCCCATGTTGAAGGTGAACTATTTCCTTTAAAGGGACTGTCCCACCTTTGTGAAAGTTGTCGAATCACACTTAATTGTATGTCTACATGTCAGGCGAGGTCAGCTGAACATGTTCGTGATTTTTTTTCTATGAAAAAATGCTTATCTTGGAAGATATTCAACTTTTAATTTTAAGCGAAAAGTTGGGTTGGTGACGTCATATGATTTTTTTTTAATAACAGGGAAATCCTTTGTGCTGCCAAATATATGGCACCATTTTTTTTGTCGACATCTATTGCGCAGAAAAAGCGAACCACCCGGTGTCTAGATTGGCTTAGATTGCGAACCACCTGGGGATCGAGAAATGAAAGACGAAAATATTCCAAGGCTGACCTTAAAACAAGTCGACTATCATTACCAGTTGGGTAAAGAGACGACGCTGTCGGTTTAGAGGCCCTATTCAAATACACATGGGCCTTATTTTTTACAAATGTCAAAATCAAACTCGAATATATTTTGTACTAGATCATTGTGATTGTTTTAACTGCTACCATATTTCATTTCAATGCCTAGCCATAAAAATGGCTATCTCAACTCAATATAATGTTAAGGTGGGATAGTCCCTTTAAGTTACTGTTTGAGGGTGGCTCTTAAAAAAGTTACGATGGAAAATGATAAAGGCTCACGTCTCATGTGGTTCGGTGAAGCTTTCTGAGTTGAATGCTGCCATTTTTGGACGATGTCAATAATTGGGGTTGCACAAAATCGTCCCGAAGTCAACCATGTGTGGCGAACCGCCATAAGGGCGATCGGCCCATCCAGCCTCAGCGGACGATCAACCATATCGACTCGCCGCGGCAGTCGTCGTCGGGGCTGCTGGCTGCGGCTCATGGTCGGACAATCTTTCTATCCACCGTGGCTTCGGGCCAAACAACAACAAAATATTCGTGACAAAACAACAATGGTTGTACATTTGATTGTTAAACTGATAAGCATTCATATATTTAATGCAAAATATGGAAGAAAAGCTTTCACTGTACATTAATTGCGATGTCACCACAGATGGAACTTACTGTTTGAAACACTCCTAAAAAAATACTCTCTTTCGATTGAGCAGAAAATCGTACTGCCGACACCTGCTTATGACATCCTGCTGGAGCAGCACAGACCGCCATCCTCTCCAGGAAACCAATGAGGAAAACACAACAACTTTAATATCAAATACTACATGACCAACGACTTGCTAGGCGCGGTGGCATATGGTCTAATTTTATTCGCTGCTCCGCGCCACTCCTTCAGCTCCTCCCGTTCCTTCTGCGCCGCCTACACCATCGTTCATTCCCATCGCCATCTTGTGTGGCCTTGATCGTATGATAAATATAAATAATTACGGTAAACTAAACTACTGCCGTTCACCCGAGCCGCAACTCGCGCCACCGAAGACGACGGGCCGCGGCGAGACGACATGGTCGATCGTCCGCTGGGGCCGGACGGGCCGGTCGCCCTTATGACGGCTCGTCACGCATGGTTGACTTCGGGACGATTTTGTGCAGCCCCAATTATTTATATCATCAAAAAATGGCAGCATTTAACTCAGAAAGCTTCAGCGAACCACACGAGACGTGACCCTTTAGCATTTTCCATCGTAACTAGTTTTAGAGCCACCCTCAAGCAGTGACTTAATGCATTGTCGCCAATGGCGGTGATCGCCGCTTGGGTCACATTGTACATCAGCGCCATCTACATCTTTGTCAACTGACATACCCCACTGTTTGTCGGCGTCAGCCGGCGGACGCCCCGCCACATCGCTCGCCGCCGCCCGCAGCCTTCGCCAATACCGAAACGCTGCTCCTTCTCACGAGACATCATTATGCAACATTATTAGTTACAAAACATTTTGAGAACATAAAGTATGACATATTTCGTATATCATTTTTAACAAGCTTTAGATTTTATCAAAATTTCTTGAAAATAGCTTTATACAAAATTAAAGAATAGTTCATATGTTCCGTTGTCAGTCGTCTATCGTAAATTTCCGATAGCGCTAACGGAAATTTACCATAAGCCAGATCGTCAGTTTCGCCTCGCCATGACCCGTTTACATGAGCAAAAGATACGTATTTTTTGCTTACCGTCAGTTTCGCTGCATCATGTAAACGGGGTCAGCGGCGACACAAAATGTGTTTCGATTTTGATTTATCATGGTGCGACGTGGCCTTGCCCATATGAACCTCTATGTTGTAAATGTATTTTTACTTATTTGTATGTTCCACCACGAGTCTCCTGGTGGTATAATTGTCGATTGACCAGATCCGGAAAAGTGGTGTGACTATGAACAGTGGTTTTGAGATAATTCCCTCTGATCATTGTCCAACTGAGCAGTGATACAAATCAATTGTGATCCTTAGTCATGGCCGCTGTCAGTGCTACAGGCACCCTTATTGTCAGGTTCTGCGCTCATTTCCTACACGCATTAGCGTCACACACAGACACGGCACCGATACTGGTGCCGTGTGTGTGTGTGTGTGTGTGTGTGTGTGTGTGTGTGTGTGTGTGTGTGTGTGTGTGTGTGTGTGTGTGTGTGTGTGTGTGTGTGTGTGTGTGTGTGTGTGTGTGTGTGTGTGTGTGTGTGTGTGTGTGTGTGTGTGTGTGTGTGTGTGTGTGTGTGTGTGTGTGTGTGTGTGTGTGTGTGTGTGTGTGTGTGTGTGTGTGTGTGTGTGTGTGTGTGTGTGTGTGTGTGTGTGTGTGTGTGTGTGTGTGTGTGTGTGTGTGTGTGTGTGTGTGTGTGTGTGTGTGTGTGTGTGTGTGTGTGTGTGTGTGTGTGTGTGTGTGTGTGTGTGTGTGTGTGTGTGTGTGTGTGTGTGTGTGTGTGTGTGTGTGTGTGTGTGTGTGTGTGTGTGTGTGTGTGTGTGTGTGTGTGTGTGTGTGTGTGTGTGTGTGTGTGTGTGTGTGTGTGTGTGTGTGTGTGTGTGTGTGTGTGTGTGTGTGTGTGTGTGTGTGTGTGTGTGTGTGTGTGTGTGTGTGTGTGTGTGTGTGTGTGTGTGTGTGTGTGTGTGTGTGTGTGTGTGTGTGTGTGTGTGTGTGTGTGTGTGTGTGTGTGTGTGTGTGTGTGTGTGTGTGTGTGTGTGTGTGTGTGTGTGTGTGTGTGTGTGTGTGTGTGTGTGTGTGTGTGTGTGTGTGTGTGTGTGTGTGTGTGTGTGTGTGTGTGTGTGTGTGTGTGTGTGTGTGTGTGTGTGTGTGTGTGTGTGTGTGTGTGTGTGTGTGTGTGTGTGTGTGTGTGTGTGTGTGTGTGTGTGTGTGTGTGTGTGTGTGTGTGTGTGTGTGTGTGTGTGTGTGTGTGTGTGTGTGTGTGTGTGTGTGTGTGTGTGTGTGTGTGTGTGTGTGTGTGTGTGTGTGTGTGTGTGTGTGTGTGTGTGTGTGTGTGTGTGTGTGTGTGTGTGTGTGTGTGTGTGTGTGTGTGTGTGTGTGTGTGTGTGTGTGTGTGTGTGTGTGTGTGTGTGTGTGTGTGTGTGTGTGTGTGTGTGTGTGTGTGTGTGTGTGTGTGTGTGTGTGTGTGTGTGTGTGTGTGTGTGTGTGTGTGTGTGTGTGTGTGTGTGTGTGTGTGTGTGTGTGTGTGTGTGTGTGTGTGTGTGTGTGTGTGTGTGTGTGTGTGTGTGTGTGTGTGTGTGTGTGTGTGTGTGTGTGTGTGTGTGTGTGTGTGTGTGTGTGTGTGTGTGTGTGTGTGTGTGTGTGTGTGTGTGTGTGTGTGTGTGTGTGTGTGTGTGTGTGTGTGTGTGTGTGTGTGTGTGTGTGTGTGTGTGTGTGTGTGTGTGTGTGTGTGTGTGTGTGTGTGTGTGTGTGTGTGTGTGTGTGTGTGTGTGTGTGTGTGTGTGTGTGTGTGTGTGTGTGTGTGTGTGTGTGTGTGTGTGTGTGTGTGTGTGTGTGTGTGTGTGTGTGTGTGTGTGTGTGTGTGTGTGTGTGTGTGTGTGTGTGTGTGTGTGTGTGTGTGTGTGTGTGTGTGTGTGTGTGTGTGTGTGTGTGTGTGTGTGTGTGTGTGTGTGTGTGTGTGTGTGTGTGTGTGTGTGTGTGTGTGTGTGTGTGTGTGTGTGTGTGTGTGTGTGTGTGTGTGTGTGTGTGTGTGTGTGTGTGTGTGTGTGTGTGTGTGTGTGTGTGTGTGTGTGTGTGTGTGTGTGTGTGTGTGTGTGTGTGTGTGTGTGTGTGTGTGTGTGTGTGTGTGTGTGTGTGTGGTGTGTGTGTGTGTGTGTGTGTGTGTGTGTGTGTGTGTGTGTGTGTGTGTGTGTGTGTGTGTGTGTGTGTGTGTGTGTGTGTGTGTGTGTGTGTGTGTGTGTGTGTGTGTGTGTGTGTGTGTGTGTGTGTGTGTGTGTGTGTGTGTGTGTGTGTGTGTGTGTGTGTGTGTGTGTGTGTGTGTGTGTGTGTGTGTGTGTGTGTGTGTGTGTGTGTGTGTGTGTGTGTGTGTGTGTGTGTGGTGTGTGTGTGTGTGTGTGTGTGTGTGTGTGTGTGTGTGTGTGTGTGTGTGTGTGTGTGTGTGTGTGTGTGTGTGTGTGTGTGTGTGTGTGTGTGTGTGTGTGTGTGTGTGTGTGTGTGTGTGTGTGTGTGTGTGTGTGTGTGTGTGTGTGTGTGTGTGTGTGTGTGTGTGTGTGTGTGTGTGTGTGTGTGTGTGTGTGTGTGTGTGTGTGTGTGTGTGTGTGTGTGTGTGTGTGTGTGTGTGTGTGTGTGTGTGTGTGTGTGTGTGTGTGTGTGTGTGTGTGTGTGTGTGTGTGTGTGTGTGTGTGTGTGTGTGTGTGTGTGTGTGTGTGTGTGTGTGTGTATGTGTGTGTGTGTGTGTGTGTGTGTGTGTGTGTGCGTGTGTGTGTGTGTGACTGATGACGGATATGAGCAGTGCAGTAGCTCGGTGGTGGTGGTGACAGCCGGTCAGTTGCATGCTGTTGGTGCAAGGTACCCAACACGTCTGGCGTGAATCAGGTGAGCAAAGCCAATCCGGTGAAGTAGGTATAAAGTGGGCTCACAAGGTGTCCACTTTATAAATATATATTATTCACAAGGGGGTCCACACTATACTGTTTTATTGTTATATGTAGTATATATATACATTATCTATCAGGGCCTATTTTAACATGCTAACTGGGGGGGGGGGGGGGGCAAATGCCCCTCCCCCTCCAGTGAGCCGTCCCCCCCATATCAATCAATTTTGTAACAATGTCGGAGTGTTCCAAGGTTCAGCCCTCGGGCCGCTGCTATTCACCGTTTTCGCGAACGATTTAAGCCTCCACGCTCCCGACGCATATATCGTACAATATGCTGATGATACGCAGGTGCTGGTCAGCGGCCGAAAGTCAGCTCTGGACTCAACAGTTGCTCGACTTGAGGTCACTCTGGATGCTCTGAGTGACTGGTTTGCAGCCAATGGTCTGAAGGTCAATGCCGGAAAGACGCAGCTTATGGCATTTGGTAGTCGCCAGAATCTGCGTGACCTGCCCGACATCAGCGTTAAATTCAGAGATGCAGTTTTGAAACCATGCCAAAAGGTGAAGAACCTAGGCGTGATCTTTGATCCATGCCTCACTTGGGACGACCATGTGACGGCCCTCACCAGAAAGTGTTTTGGTACACTAATCGGACTGAGCCATGCGCGTCACCAACTACCAGCCGACACCATCGTGACAATTGTGAACGCCCTGGTGCTCTCGCACATCCGCTACTGTTTGCCAGTTTACGGAAACTGCACAAAGAAGAATCTTGGCTGCATTCAAAAGATAATTAACTTTGCTGCTCGAGTAATTTCTGGCCGTCGCAAATATGACCATGTGGCGGATGTGCGAGATGCGCTGGGATGGCTGTCGGCCACTGATCTGTCATCCCATGATACGCTGGTGCTTCTGCACAGGGTAGTTTGTACGGAGGAGCCTACCGCCATTGCCAGGATGTTTCATCGCAACGAGGAAATGCGAGAGCGCACAACTAGGCAAAACAGCAACCTAAGTTTACCCAGCATTCGCACAGAAGCAGGGAAGCGAAGGTTTTGCTATCGTGCAGCCATGCAGTACGGCAGACTGCCTATCGATCTCCAAAGCATGACGACCAGCCATTTTAAATCGTCGCTAAAACGCCACCTCATGCAGCGATGAAGTGCACCTGCATTCCACCGGACGGTGACTTGTGTGTTGTATGTGTTTTGTGTGTGTGTGTGTGTGTGTGTGTGTGTGTGTGTGTGTGTGTGTGTGTGTGTGTGTGTGTGTGTGTGTGTGTGTGTGTGTGTGTGTGTGTGTGTGTGTGTGTGTGTGTGTTTATGTACGCCCGTGTTTTCTACTATTTGTCCCATACACTGACGCGGGAGCTTAATAGCCACAGTCGCCTGTGGATGCTCCCAAGATGTACAATAAATAAATAAATCAAGAAATGTTGCACACCCTGATTTCAGTATTTCCATGTCATTTTTCACTTGATATGTATTCAATTAAAATAAAATATGGTTACCTGGTGATAAAATATGTATACAATTCCAATGCATTGTATACATATACTGTCATGATATTCCTAAGTTTTAGTATTTCCCAGCCAAAATAATTATCTTTAAATTATTTCCGGAATATCTTGAATTTCAATATCCTTTGAACAATTGCTGATTAGCGGCAGAGAGTGGGGGAGATCGGAGTTTGTTGGATCAGGAACGTCGCCACACAATTTAGAGTGGGTGGGGGCAACTGCTGAGCCGATTGTGTTCAAATTTGGTGTGTGGTTAGGGATCTCTCAGCCGCCACTTTCCCAGAAGTCAGGGGTGGGGTTTTTCTGCACGAGCGCACGTGTGCACCACGTATTTGTGTCTCAGAAACTACTTCCCTGATCGAGTTGAAATTCACCATACATTTCCTTCGCGTTCGCTCGTTTATCGCCAACTACGGCGCCTTATTGGTTCAGTAAAAAGGTTATGGAAGAAAAATGACGAATGACCTCAGGGTGAATAGATTTTACCTCGTGGAGGTCACAGGATAAAAATACCACATCGATGCATTGGCAGATCCAGAACTGGTGGTTGGGGGGGGGGGAATTCCAAAAAGTCTCACACAATTCTGAAAACGCATCGGATTTGGCTTGCTTGTGCATTGATAGCTGATTTAAAGCTAACTTTCCTCAGTAAAAGTTGCTTATATTTTCTTCTACATCAAGAAATGTGTCAATCTTGCGCCGATTTCAGATGGTTGGAGGGGGGGGGGGGGGGGCAATTGCCCATTTTGCCCAACTGTAGATCCGCCACTGGATCTTTGTATTTTTCAAAAGATGCGGGACTCTGGTGAAAATTGGGCAAATTTAGCCATTTCCGGTGGATTTATATGCATATTCATGTTTCACCAATGACTTATAATTGGGAGGTCACAAAATAGACATCCCCTTAAGTCACCGATATAAAAATCATCCGAAATAGCAGAATTGTAGGTGCTTATGACCTGATTAAATCCTGTGAGCATCTAACTGATCGGTCAAGCAATGTGGCTGTGGCACGACCTTACATTTTTTGGAGGTGGGATCACTAGACTTGACTTAGTGACGTGATCTGAGGAGCCCCGAGGTAAACAAATTAACAGGATTTTTTTTGCAATTGATAGGCAAGCAGTTGTACTAAAAATGGCAGCGCGAAATGGCGTCGTTTTCCGCTATTTCCAAAACACCTAAGTGGGGGGTTGGTATCCGCCCCCACTGGCGAATCCAGGGGCGAACATCAGGGACAAATGCCCCCCCCCAGGCATATGGGGGGGGGGGAATGCAATATAAGTATGCCTCTCCCCCTGCGCGTTCCCTACACTGAACGTGAAAAACAATGATCTTAGGAGAAAACTTCATGAAAACGGAAGTTTTTCTTCTGCTATCAAGTGATTGAGTTTGAAGTTTTTATGTATCCCTTGCTTTCAATAATAGACAAAACAGCGCACCTGATGCAATTCAAGCAGGGGTAACACGCGCCCCGCTGGGGGGGGGGGGGCAGCATCTGCCCCATCCCGGATTTTCTCAATAACATTAAAACTGTGATAGATATCAACGTGAAACTTGCAGTACCTTATACTGCATCAGTTCTACGTCTTTTCACCAAATTTCAATGAAATTAATGCAGTATTTTGGGAGATAATAACGTTTTAATGACGTCATGTAATGCCATTTTTAGTGGCAAAAACGATAAATGTTTGAAAAATCGTAAAAAATAGAGTTTCAAAGCAAATTGCAAATAAAAAACGTCAAAAGAAGGGAAATGACATTCTCTTGCAAATGGCTATCTCAAATTTGTCATTTTTGTTGGGGGAGGAGGGTTTTGACCTCGAAAAATAAAATGTATTTTTGTTTCTTCGGAAAAATGTCCGCAATTTTTTTTTGTGAATTCGAAAGGTGAATTTCTTAAGCTCGAATAGCAAATATGGGGAACGGGCCAAATACGCGGAGTAAAACATGGGGGTACCTTTTTCGAACAAAAATATTCCCCCCAAAAAATCCTTGTGTGGTTTTCCCTTAAAATAGGCCCGGTTATATATAGTTTCTTCACGAACAATTTTCGTCCTAGAGTCTTCCTTAACCCGCCATTGGCTGGGAAGGAAGGGGGAGGTTCGCCCACCCATGACGAACTTTCGCAATAGCTAAAAAAAAATAGCACTATGGACGTGAAACTTCAGGTATATTCTTCTACATCAATTTTAATTCTTCTGTGCGAAAAATGAAGACAATTTCTTCGAAAAATTTCGAGATATAGCGAATTTAGTGACGTCACTACACACGAGTTTGACACAAAAATCAGCTAAGCTTTAGCAGACCGTACAAATGCCATGTTTTGAGAAACATGTAATCAAAAACGTCAAAAGACAACAAATAGCAAGGGCTACAAAATGGCTATCTCAGATTTTTGAAAATCTTGGTTTTTGATCCCCCAAAATAAAAATAAAAATGTTTTTTTTTTACAGAAAACCCTCAAAATAAAACTTTTCAAACATATTTTATGTATGAAAACGGAAAATATGTTGAAGAATGTGGACAATATCCAAAACAAATTAAAAAGGCAATATCTTTATTTTTGACTGACTTATGGCTCCCTAAGTATGAGTAACTCATGACGTCATATTTTGAAATTGCGTTTTTGGCTTTTAGTGACCAGATACAAACAAATAAATGCCAGTACTGTATTTATGAGACAAAACTGGTCTATAATATGATTTTTATTTATATTTATCAATTTCAAATTTTGACCTTATGCGACCTGCCTTGACCTTATATGGTGTCAGATTGTGAAAATGGCTGTTACTATCGAATTAGATTTGTAGAATAACCCATAAAACATGTGTCGCATGACTTTCGTAGACCTCTTGCCAATAGTGACCTTTTGTGACCTGACCTTGAATTCCACTTTTGCTTATGCGGGAGATACATTATACCTTTGAGAGCACTGTGTGTGATAAAAGTCGCAATCTAAGGCTTTGGATGAAAAGTATGGCCCAAAAACTCAAATATCACAATTTTGACTTTTGACCTGACCGTGACCTGACATGTGACCTTATTTTGAAAATTGTATGCTATGCGTCCGAACTAGATGCGTCCGAATTAAAGCGTCCGAATTAAAGCGTCCGAATTAGAGGCAAAAGGTCCATTCCTCCCTTCCCGACCATTCTGCAGACTATAACGGACTGAGTCAACTGCTAGCAGTGCCAGGAAGTCAGGCGGCCACCACCAGTCTTATGGGGAGGACAGTGTATTCTGAATGGTCGAAAGCGTTCACCATGCGCCCAGTTACACATCATCAGGATTACAGCATATACATACGATTTCTCTGAACAAATCATATTTTCAACCACGCCTCAGCCCTCAATGTCGCGTGGAACTCAAACCAACAACTCAACCAATAGACTGTGGACGATAGAGGAAATGGGTCGACAAACAAAGAATAACACGGTCTAAAAAGGCAGCTAAGTTGATTTCTGTGAGCAATACATAATTCAGCTGGAACCTTGTTACCGAGAGGGCGCGAAGCGCCCGTGAGGCTTCTCATCAACTTACTAGACAAATTTACATTTGCCCCGGCCCGACCCGGTTCGACCCGGCCATACAGACGCTTTTTGGAAGCTAATAACTTTGCAACCACTGCTCCGATTGAGATTGAGTTTTCACCATTGGATAGGTCCATCAAATCAATTTTGTTTTGGGTATAGTGCGTTCTGATAGATGTGGTACCACAGCGCGTGGCAGTTGGCACACGCGAACGTCGAAATGAACAAAAATCCTTGCAATAATGATTCTTGATCGAAAATGGCTGTATTAATCTAAGCACCAGTAAAACTCCTTTTTGGGCGATGACCGAGCGAGCGTGCTCTGGTAAAGCTAACACAGGTTTGAAATATGGAACGGTAAGGGAGCACACGTGGTAGTAACACAGTCATTTTAGTCCTCTAGAAAAATTGCCAGGCCGCAATGCATGCCAACATAAAAATTAAGTTGTATTAAATTGTTCATGATCTCCTTTCCAAATGTGCCAAAAAGGAGTGCGTCCTGAGCGCTGCATGCTTTAGCAAATAAATCAATGCTTAGAATAATGCAGCCATTTTTGATCAAGAATCATTTTAGCAAGGTTTTTTGTTCATTTCGACGTTAGCGTTTGCCAACTGTCACGCGCTGTGGTACCACCTCTATCAGAACGCACCATACGAAAAAAATTGATTTGATGGACCTATCCAATTGTGAAGACCCAATCTCAATCGGAGCAGTGGTTGCAAAGTTATTAGCTTCCAAAAAGCGTCTGAATGGCCGGGTCGGGTCAGATCGGGCCGGGTCAAATGTAAATTTGTCTAGTAAGTTGACGAGAAACCTCACGGGCGCTTCGCGCCCGCTCGGTAATTAATTTATACGCTGAAGCATGCAGCGCTCAGGACGGGTCGGCGCGCTAGACAGGCGACCCCCTGCCGCTCCGCACTGTCTTCTGATTAATCGGGGAATTCGACACCCTGCTTCGTGAAATTTAGTGTCTACGTGTTCTTATCTTCTAGTTCATCTGCGTGCTACATCATACAAACTGTGAGTTGTGTTTTCGATCTATTATCTACCTCAGAAGATTTGTGATTTTGAAACCTGCGTGAACAACCAAGCCGGAAGACAGAAACCTCGGTCTGTGTCAGAAAGTGTGTGAACGCTTCAAGATTTGTTTCAAATAAGTGTCTTTTTTCTCTATGGTGCGGCAGTGATATTACGTGCTCGAAATATTGCATTTCTTCAAGAGTCCTGCTTCAATGTTCTAGAACTACTTTTTCCAACGCATACCAACGCAACAGAGCGGACGAACACCACCAGCCCTGGCCATCGCCATGGCAACCCCCCTTGACCAGGGGACAGCCGCCGCAGTGCCACCCGGCTAAAGTCAACAAATGCCAGGCGGCCAAACGGTCACCGGGGCACGTTCCCGGCGGCCGGCGCGACGGGGAGCCCGGGGCGGGTGGCGGGCCCGCCGAGCGAGAGAGAGAGGGAGCAGCGACCAGCCGACTGCTCCCGGCACTGGGGACCCCGATGGGCCCTGTCGTGTAGTGTGCCAACAACCGCCCGTCACCACGATAGAGACAGAGACGCAAGTCAGAGACGAGCCGCCGACGCCCGCTACTCCGTCAGACCGAGCGGCGGCGGTGGCCGCCGACCCACCCGACGCGACTACCAGCGAGCGGCCGGGGCCGGCGCTCGCCGCAACCGACCGACAACAACATCGGCACATCCTTGCAAGGGGAGGCCGCCACAGCACCTCTGGTCAGCGCTGCCGGCCAGCATCCGGTTGCACAGGCGCACAACGCAACTGGAGTGATACGCCAACCTCATGGCTCCGATACGATTGGACGCGGGGCCTTATCCATCATGGCGTTGAACATTTTAAGCCTAAAACCTAAGATTTTAGACCTCCGTCATGATTTATAATTATTAAATTGTGATATTGCTGTGCTCACAGAAACATGGCTTCGCCCCGAAACTTGCTCACGCTTCGTCACGTTCCCGGGGTTTTCTCTGCACCGTGCCGACCGCCCAGACGGTAGTGGTTACGGGGGAATAGCTGTACTGATAACAAACAATTTGAAAGTAAAACCACTTAAATCAGTTGTAGGTGCCAAAAACGACGGCAAAATAGAAACGTTTTGGTTACAAGTCAGTAACCCGCACGGTCGTCGTTTTAACTTAGGTTGCGTATATAGACCTCCTCGACATACCGTAGCCGCCATATCAGCCAACCTCGATTTTCTTGAAACTCAAGTGCAACACGTGTTTCTTTCGTCCACTGACAATATTGTAATAACTGGCGACCTTAACTGCAACCTTCTAGCGTCCGACAACGATATATGTAAATCGAGATTTAATCAGTTCCTAGACAGCCTGGCCCTGCACCAGCACGTGACTAGTCCCACATACGAGTCTGGATCTCTACTTGATGTGTTTGTGTCCAATACGGGAAACTTTTTGAGTGACGTATCTGTCTGCCCATGTCCCTATAGTGATCACTGTATCATCCAAGCTAAATTGTCCATCCCCAAGCCTCGCCGTAAGCCGATTTTCGTCTCATGCGCCTACATCGCATTAATATATCGGCTTTTCACGCTGCTCTCAGAGCCACTGACTGGAGTGGCGTGTTCTCACGCGTGGAAGTGTCAGACCAGTGGTCTGCATTCATACATTGTCTCCTCCCCATCCTCGACCATCACGCACCTCTAAAACGTATCAAAATTCGTAACCCTTCCGCTCCCCCTGTATCTGACACCACTCGCAACCTGATGGCACAGCGTCGCAGATTTCTTGTCAATAGTGGTAGGACCCCTGAGTTCATTGCGCTTAACAAACAGGTCCGTTCTGCCATTCGTTACGACACAAGGCAGGACATCGCCAGGAGAGTGCGTGAGCTGGGTCCTACCACCATATTTCGGAATGTACGTCAAATCATCGCAGGCAAGAAGTCTGCCGACCGCATCGTGCCAGAGGCCACCCCTGACGAGCTAAACCAGTACTTTGTGGGCGTTGGTCCCCGGGTTGCGAGTGAGGTCCGGGCCAGGGGTGAGCTCCCCTCTCTCCCTGTCCGTCTACCTCGTGTGGGCACATGTGCCTTCAAACTACAGCCTATCTCTCTGTCCGCTCTCCGGTCCTTCCTCAACTCAATGAAACATGCAGGGGCCTGTGGTGCTGACGGCATCTCTATTCAGGTAATAAAGCTTTGCTTTGCTGCTATCGGTTCCGTTTTACTCCATATCATCAATACTAGCCTATCTTCCGGCGAATACCCAGCGCCCTGGAAACATTCCATTATTCATCCAATACACAAAGCCGGCAGCCAGTCCGAAGCTTCCAATTTTCGCCCTATCTCCATTGTATCTGCCTTCCCAAAGCTCATTGAGCGTATTGTGCAGCGTCAGCTTTACTCATACATGTCGGATAACCACCTGTTCTCCTCATCCCAGCACGGGTTCCGCTCCCTGCTCTCTACTGAGACCGCCCTTCTGACTGTTTCTGATCACATCCTCTCTGCTATTGACCACCAGGAACTCACCCTTCTCTGTCTCCTCGATTTATCCAAGTGCTTTGATGTCATCGACCATTCTATGCTCCTCTCTAAACTACGTACATATAACATCGATCCCACCTGGTTTACATCATACCTCTGCGGTCACACTCAGTCTGTCTGTACGGCTGATGGGAGTGGGAACCTTCATTTCTCCAGGCCTCTCCCCAACTCTATCGGAGTTTTTCAAGGCTCGTCTCTTGGGCCTTTACTTTTTCAAATATTCGCTAACGATATGTGCCTGTTCGCGGGGGATGCTCATGTGGTCCAGTACGCTGATGATACTCAAATTTTGTTATCCGGCAAAAAACACCAACTCAATGATCTGGTCAGTAAATTGGAGGACACCCTGAGTGCACTTGATACCTGGTTTCACTCTCATGGTCTCAAAGTAAATACAAGCAAGACCGAATTAATAGCGTTCGGATCCCGCCAAAATTGTCGCGACCTTCACCCTGTTGCTGTTCAGTTCCGCGAAGACATAGTACAAGAGAGCCCATACGTCAAAAATTTAGGTGTTCTGTTTGATAAGCACTTCACATGGGACTCACACGTGTCTTCCCTGGTAAAAAAATGTAGTGGTATCCTCATTGAGCTATCGCACGTGCGGCACAGCATCCCCCGCGAGCTGTTGCCCCTTCTTGTAAATGTCTTGGTCATTTCACACGTTCGGTACTGTTTAGCAGTATTTGGCAATGGCTCGCAGAGGAACATACAACGCCTTGACAAAATTATAAATTTTGCCCTTCGAGTCATATCTGGCAAACGTAAATTTGATCACATCTCTGACGTGCGAGCTGAGCTTGGCTGGCCCACTGCCCAGCAGCTATACAGACAGCACTCCCTAAATCTACTACACAAAATTCGAAACACCGGGGAACCACAGGCTCTTGCTTCCCAGCTTCATGTCAATTCTGATCTCCGCTCCCGCTCTACGCGACAGAACTCTGACCTGGCCCTTCCACGCGTGAGGACAGAGGCTGGCAAGCGCCGCTTTCTATATCATGTTGTGCAAAATTACAATGAGCTGCCTTTAGCGACACGTCACTCAGCCATGCCCGCATTCAAAAGAGCGATACAGAACATGCCTCAACCAGAGTAGCCTGATGTATATAATGTAATGTGCGTGTGAGAGCATTGCAGTGTATGTGATGTAATGTGTATGTGAGAGTATTGAAGTATGTGCTGTATGGGAGTATGTGCTGTAGTGAAACTGTCTTCATTTTATATTAGGATGAGTGTATCATTCGTGTTGTCCATGCTTTTATGTGGCCCCGGAATAGCCCGCTTCGGCGTGGATGGGGTCCAACGTCAAATACAAATACAAATACGTACTCCCTTTTGGCGGATTTGAGAAAGGAGATCATGAACAATTTAAAACAACTTAATTTTTATGTTGGCATGCATTGTGGCCTGTCAATTTTTCTGGAGGACTAAAATGGCTATGTGTTACTACCACGTGTGCTCCCTTACCGTTTCATATTTCAAACCTGTTTTAGCTTTACCAAAGCGCGCTCGCTCGGTCATCGCCCAAAAAGGCATTTTACTGGTATTATCAATTTAATAGCATCAATCTTTTCCGAGACTAGAACATCGCCTAAGCTGCAATTTTAATCCAAAACAAACATGTTTGTGTTTCTGCAAGTATGCGTGTTTTTGTCGAGTTCATTGCAAGTCCAAGTGGTCTCCCAGAGCGGTGCAGTCTGGGAAGTGGGGACCATGTCGAAACCCCACAAGTCATCCTAATGCCCTCCCATTTGGAAGCGAAAAGAATTGGATGAAAACACGACTGCGGGAGAGAAAACGAGATGTGTTCCCTCAGCTTCAATTTAACACTGCAAGAGGTCTCATTTTTCAAAAGGATGCCCACGCTTTCTTTTGAAACGCAGAGCATATTTCTACGGAATCAGCGATGATCATTTGCAAATTTACTACTGGCACAGAGGGAGAGGTTGAAGAATTCGCAGACATTGACAGTTTTACGCAATCATATGGCACACGCAGTCCCTGCATGCATACGAGTACATCATTTGTTGTGAACTAATTAAATTATAATGCCAAGTCTGAGAACTTGGAACAAGCTTAATTATGCCAAGTCTCAAACAAGGGGTAAACTTAATTACCGAGCGGGCGCGAAGCGCCCGTGAGGTTTCTCATCAACTTACTAGACAAATTTACATCTGACCCGGCCCCACCCAGCCCGACCCGGCCCGACCCGGCCATACATACGCTTTTCGGAAGCTAATAACTTTGCAACTACTGCTCCGATTGAGATTGGATCTTCACCTTCGGATAGGACCATCAAATCAATTTTGTTTTCGGTATGGTGCGTTCTGATAGAGGTGGTACCACAGCACGTGACAGTTGGCAAACGCGAACGTCGAAATGAACAAAATACCTTGCTAAAATGATTCTTGATCAAAAATGGCTGTATTATTCTAAGCATTGATTTATACGCTGAAGCATGCAGCGCTCAAGGCGCACTCTCTTCTGACGGATTTGGAAAGGAGATAGTGAACAATTTAATACAACTTAATTACGAGCGAGCGCGAAGCGCTCGCTCGCCCTTTCGTGGTATATGTGAAAAATTTGAATATGAGCGGCCCGGCCCGGCCCGGCCCGGCCCGGCCCGGCCCGACCCGACCCGACCCGACCCGACCCGACCCGACCCGACCCGACCCGACCCGACCCGACCCGACCCGACCCGACCCGTGGCGACGCTTTTGAGAAGCTTATACCTCTTCAACCACACGTCCGATTGACAAGCGGACTTCTTTGCTTAGCAGCCCCATCCAACCTACCCTGTTTGAGACCGGTGCTCACTCATGTGGGTGACTACCACTGCGCGTGGCACGTGCCGCGTGAGGGGTGTTGAAAGGTGTTTTCTCGCAAAAACTCTGCAACGGCTGAGCCGATTGTGTTCAAATTTGGTGTGTGGTTAGGGACCTCTCAGCCGCCGCCTTCCCACAAGTCAGGGATGGGGTGCCTCTGCACGTGCGCACGTGCACACCCCTATTCTCTATCTCAGGAACGGCTGAACCGATTGTGTTCGAATTTTGTGTGTGGTAAGGGACCTCTCAACCGCCGCCTTCCCACAAGTCAGGGATGGGGTGCCTCTGCACGTGCGCACGTGCACACCCCTATTATATATCTCAGGAACGGCTGAGCCGTTTGTGTTCAAATTCAGTGTGTGGTTAGGGACCTCTCAGCCGCCTCTTTCTCACAAGTCAGGAGTGGGGTACCTCTGCACGTGCGCACGTACGCACTTTTTTTGTATCTCAGAAACTACTTGCCCTATCGAGTTGAAATTCACCATACATTTCCTTCGCGCTCGCTCGTTCATCGCCGACTGCGGCGCCTAACTGGTTTTTATTTTGGCATGCCTTGCAGCCTGGCAATTTTTCTGGAGGACTAAAATGACTGTGTTACTACCACGTGTGCTCCCTTACCGTTTCATATTTCAAACCTGTTTTAGCTTTACCAGAGCACGCTCGCTCAGTCATCGCCCAGAAAGGCGTTTTAGTGGTTGATAATTAAATTATATATCGTAATATGTGAATCGTTTGAAGCTTGGTATAATCCTTAGTATTTATGACATTCGTGAATTTTTGTCGTCTCATTAAGAGCTAGCGCGAAGCGCTCTCTCGACCTTCCGTGGTGTATGGGAAAAATATGATTATGAGTGGCCCGGCCCGGCCCGACCCGACCCATGGCGACGCTTTTGAGAAGCTCATATCTCTGCAACCGCACGTCCGATTGACAAGCGGACTTTTTTGCTGAGTAGCCCCATATAACCTGCTCTGTTTGAGACCAGTGCCGACTCATGTGGGGGTGATTACCACTGTGCGTTGCGCGTGCCGCGTGAGGGGTGTTGACAAGTATTTTCTCGCAATATCTCCGCAACGGCTGGGTAGATTATGTGCAAATTTCGTGTGTGGTTAGGGACCCCTCAGCCGCCACTTTCACACTACTCAGGGGTGGGATGACTCTGCACGTGCGCACGTGCACATCCCTATTATATATCTCAGGAATGGCTGAGCCGGTTGTGTTCAAATTTGGTGTGTGGTTAGGGACCTCTCATCCGCCAGTTTTCCACAAGTCAGGGGTAGGTGCCTCTGTACGTGCGCACGTGCACACCCCTACTCTCTATCTCAGGAACGGCTGAGCCGATTGTGTTCGAATTTGGTGCGTGGTTAGGGACCTCTCAGCCGCCGCCTTTCCACAAGTCAGGGGTGGGGTGGCTTTGCACGTGCGCACGTTCACACCCCTTTCTATATCTCTGGAACGGCTGAGCCGATTGTGTTCAAAGTTGGTGTGTGGTTAAAGGAAATAGTTCACCTTCAACATGGGATTTTTAACTGAAATAACAGTTTTTTTTAGCCCGTGTTGAGAAATCCTTATCTGCAACTTTTCTTGACTGAAAAGACTCTCCAGCCGAAGATATTTGACTTTTTGGCGAAGGAATGCGGCGCATATATGATATACCGTACCGTCTGAGAGTGCCAGCACTGGTCTGAGCATGCGCAGACCAATAACGCACACCATAACGTTAATAATTTACGACCTTCTGTCCTGAATTGGCGCGATGTAGGACCATTTTTGAAAAGAAAAAAAGAAACTGTATTAAAAAATATAATAAAATCGTGTTCTGAAAAATTTCCGAAGGTGAACTATTTCCTTTAAGGACCTCTCAGCCTCACTTTCCCACAAGTCAAAGGTGGGGTGCCTCTGCACGTGCGCACGTGCGCACCTTTTTTGCATCTCAGAAACTACTTGCCCGATCGAGTTGAAATTCCCCATAGATTTCCTTCGCGCTCGCTCGTTGATCGCTAACTACGGCGCCTTACTGGTAGTATACCACTGTTTTATTTTTATTTTTCGGTGCACGTGCACGTTTCGGTGACGAGCAGGGAAACGAGTGAAGGACAACGTCCTCATGCAGCTTCAGGGACAACTACCTAACAATAGTTCACGAATTGAACGTTCGAATAAACAAATATATAATTCCTTTTTTTCAACTTCGATCGTAAATCCACTCCACACCGGCTATCCAACCAATCGTATAGTGTGACTCAGACAGACTTTCCTCTCGCCGACTTTGTCCTATCTCTCACCAGTCGCTTCTGCCTCCACTGCTACCGCTGCCGCCGCTTCCTCTGCCTCCGCCGCTACCTCCTCCCCGCCGCCGCCGCCACTGCAGCCGCCTCCCGTCGATGCCGTCTCGCCCGGCTCCGCGGCCGACACTGGAGCGTCGACGTTGACGGGGCGGCGTGGTCGGTTGCGCCGCGCCGCCTCCGCTAGTTTATCTCACGGGAAACTTTCCGGGCTGGTTGTCATCACAAGCCGGCTGTAACGGGGCGACATGGGAACCGGGAGGCTCTGCTGATCGACTGGGAGAGGTCAGTGACCCAGGGTCGTGACATGTGCTGGAGTGTCTGTAGTAACCTAGATTGTCCTGCAAGGTTGGTCTCCAGTATCTCGCTAGTAGTTGCAGTAACTTACAGTAACTATTCTAGAGTCATAGATAGTGACTAGCAGTGGCTTGCGGCATCTGAAGTGATCTTCGGTTACTTTGAGTGATATGGTGTAAGCTTAAGTGCTACGAAGTAGCATGGAGTGGCTTGGAATGTTCCGTATTAACCTCGCCCTACGGGGGGGGGGGGCCTGACAGCTCCCCCTGAGGTTTTTCTTGAATAACTTTTTACACATGCCGCACATCTTTCTGAAATTTTCGGTAGCTGAATTTACAACAATCATACGTATGCTGTAAAATTCAATTGATTTTTTTTAAAGCAGTTTGGGAGATAATCATGTTTTGATGACGTCATGTTGGTAAAAAAAGGAAAATATTTGAAAAATCGTAGAAAACGGAGTTTTAAAGCAAATTGCAAACGCAATTCACCAACGATACAAAATGGCATTTTATTTCAAATGGCAATCTCGGATTAAAAAAAAAGGGTTTTTGACCCCTAAAATAAAAACAAACTTTTTTTTTGGGAAAAATCCCCACAAAATCAAAATTTTCAAAGATGTTAGAAAAACCGGAATATATGTGAGAGAACTGAGTATGGTCAATACCCATACCAAATTTCAAAGCAATATCTCTATTTTTGACTGAGTGATGCTCCCTAAGTGTAGGAAACTGATGACGTCATTAAAAAAACTTTTTGGACAAGATACGAACAAATAATTACCTTTTCTGTATTTGTGAGCTAAAACTGGTCTAAGAACATGCCTTTTTATTTATATTTATCAATTTTTTATTTTGAGGTTTCTGAAGAGCAAAATCGCTGTTCTGGACGTGGTAAATCCGAGGTCATTCACTGGACCTGAAACCTAAAAATCGCATACTGTTAGATTCCTCTCATGGCAGGCAACTTGCTGGTTTTTACCGCATTGCTCTAAGTTGCTTGGTTTGGAAGTTAACAGGGGGGCCTGTCAGGCCCCCCCCCCCCCGTAGGGCGAAGGTGAAAAAAGCTCCCGTAGGGCGAGGGTTAACCCGCGCGGCGCTGGGGTCTCCAGCCGAACGCGCGGCGCTGGGGGGGGGGGTAAATTTTACCCCCCCCCCTCGTATCTTCCGAACCAATAACCGCAGCGAGACGCGCAATGCGGCGATCGCAAGCTCTCAACGAGAAGAATTGAATGCATATTCGAAATTCTTAACATAAGGTCACATGTCAGGTCACGGTCAGGTCAAATGTAAAATGTAAATATTTGAGTTTTTGGGCTATACTTTCCATCCAAAGCCTTATATTGTAACTATTATCTCACAAAGTGCTCCAGAGTGTATAATGCATTTCCCGCATAAGTAAAAGTGAAATTGTAAGCAAAGGTCAAGGTCAAGGTCAGGTCACACAAGGTCACAGGTCTACGAAAGCCATGCGACACATGTTGTATGGGTTATTTTACACGTATAATTCGATAGATGCAGCCATTTTCACAGCCTGACACCATATAATCGTCCTCAGGTCAAGGTCAGATCACAATAAGGTCAAAATTTGAAATTGATTAATATAAATCAACATGGCATGTTTCTAGACTAGTTTTGTCTTCGAAATACAGTGGTGGCATTTATTTGTCTGTATCTGGTCAGTAAAAGCCAAAAAACGCAATTTAAAAAAATGACGTCATGAGTTACTTGTTCTTAGAGAGCCATAAGTCAGTCAAAAATAAAGAAATTGCTTTGAAATTTGGTTTGAACATCGTTCATACTCGGTTCTCTAATATATCTTCCGTTTTTTTGAAAATATTCAAACAAAAAACTTTTGTGGAAATTCTTCCCCAAAAATCAGTTTTTTGCATTTTTTGGGGTCAAAAACCCAAAATTTTGCAAATCTGAGATAGCAATGTCAAAGACAATGCTATTTTCCTTCTTTTGATGCCTTTTATTTGCAATTTGCAGTAACACGCTATTTTCTACGATTTTTCAAACATTTAACGTTTTTTCACCAAAAATGACATGGCATGACGTCACTGAAACGTCATTATCTGCCACAAATTTTCCCGAATTAAAAAAAAATAAAATGGCAGAAGACGTAGAATTGATGCACCATAAGCTACCGTAAGTTTCACTTTGATATCTGTCATAGTTGTCAAGTAATGGAGAAAATCCGGGAGGGGGGGTAAAATTTACCCCCCCCCGGCGCCGCGCGGGTTAAACCGGAGTAGCCTGCTTTAAATTTGAGTAATTTCCATTGATATCGAGCGATATGGGGTGACTTGGGACTTGGGTGAATAGGAGTTATCTCGTGTAACTTCCTGAATTGACCTGACGTGACCTGAAGTGAGCTGAAGTGATCTGGCGACCTGAAGCGGTTACCCGCGCCTTGCTGAGGGGGGGGGGGGGGCGGGGTGGAGAATCTGCCCCCTCCCGGATTTTCTCAATAACTCGGAAACTATGATAGATATCGTCTTACGGTTTCCATACAAACGACCGTAAATCAGATCCTCTGAATCCGAGGAACCACTGTCCAGTTTATGGCACGCGCAAGACCGTTTTCCAGACATCAGAGCAAAGTGCGGCAGTCACTGGACGTTTCAACAAGATGGCGCCCCATGTCACACGGCTCGAAGCGTCAGAGAGTTTCTGGACGAATCATGTCCCGGCTACATCGAGCCGAAAGCCTGGCCGCCTAAAAGTCCGGACTTGAACCCTCTGAATTGTTTTCGTCTGGGGAGAGTTGGAGAGAATTGTTTATAAGGGAGAGAGGATCCGCAACGTCGAAGAGCTGAAGGACCGGTTCAGGACCTGCCGGGCCCAGCTGTCCCAGGGGAAGTTAGCGAGAGCCGCCAGTGCCGTCCCGGAGCGTCTCCAGGCGAGCTCCAGGCGACAGGCGACAGGCGACAGGCGACAGTGGTGCAGCCCGCTTTGAGCACAGGCTGTGAACTTGTGTTGGGACACAATGTCACCACGTTGAATTCTGATGAGTTCAGTGGTTTTAATTCATCTTCACGAATGAGGTGTCTGAGGCTCCCAGTTTTGTGTTGGCGCCTGCAGAATACGTTGCAATACACGTCCCCGTGCGACTAATTTTCGTTTCACCTTGGTTGGCGGCAACATTTTTGTTTCGACGTCATGTAGCCACAACTTAATTGCTATCGAGATATGTTTATGGTGGTCTGAAACCAAATTGTCCGCTGTTTCGAATGATATGTTTGTTTTTTCTCTTCAGCCAAAAAGGTGGCAAATATGAGCCGAGGAATTTAGGGGTGCAATTGTTTATTAGACACCCTGTAAGTCAGCAAATGGACGAACGCATTCTAATAAAAACAAGCAATACTTTTAGGTTCTTCTGCAAGACCTTGCATTTTATGGGAAAGCCCGACCGGCGGGTACCACTGACCGGCGATCACCATATGATAGTATTGTATTTATACTTGAACTTTGTCTTTGCCTCGCCCTCAGACGCTAATAAAGTCTTCTTCGTAATACATTTGCAACTTTGACGGGTGGACGGTCGTGTGAAGCTACTTTAAATGTGAATTAATTTCGTTTTAGGTAGGTACCGTCACGGGGGGATGAAGCGTTAGGTATGAGTGAAAATTAAATGTTCATACTAAATCGAACGACTTTACTAAAAATTGGAAAGCAACTTGCCAAACATACAAAAAATAGTGCGAATAACTAGTTGTGTATAGAAATAGTTTGCTTTTGCCACCATTTTAAGAAGTGCTTGCACATCATCTTCTTAAATCTGGCAAAACCACCTGATACCGATCAAAATACAAAGTGTTTAAATATCTCGATTACTATCATGCTAATAATAAACTGAAAAAGCAATTGAAAGCTCTTGCAAAATGTAAGTGCTAAGGTGTCCTCAAATTTTACCTCAGGGTTTAAATGTCAAAAATTACATTTAAATACCTCACCTGAATATTGTTGCTTCCTGTTGCTTCCTGTTGCTTCCTGTGTCTTCAGTTCGCCAAAGCAAGTGTCCGACGGAAAATGATTTTGTTACATTTTCTTAATGGCACATTGGCACAGTGTCATTTGCACCATGTAGTACACTTACTTACTTCCGTGTGTGGCAATGCTTCCGCATTCAGCGATCAAGTGAGTTATGATATCCTAGGACTAAAACTATCTTCACGTTGACTGCAGGCAATTATGACTGTTTCCGTTTTCCAGTCGATCAACGTGTTGGTCAGTTAACAGCAAGAAGTAAACGTTTGGAAAAATCAGTGTCAATTTTGTGTTTGACTGCTGGAGCGGGAGTAGGGGAAGAGGTACAACTGCACAGGTGGAGTTTCCTATTCAGATGGTGGGGCCACTGCCCCACCAACTTCGATTTTGGCCCACCATCTTTGTGTTCTGCCCCACCAACTTTTGCCAGATTTGAAGGTTTCCTGGTGTTAAAACTGTCATTTTTCACCTCAGCCATGCAAAACAACCACCCAATATGACATACCACCCACCAACTTGCTCTGAAAAGCTCCACGCCATGAGGTACAAGGAGTTTCAATTTGGGCACCCACAATCACTTGTATAAAACCACACCCCTGCAAGTAACTGGGAATGTCAGTGTTGAGTGAGTGGTAGTCATGTCAGTGAATGTCAGTGTTGAGTGAGTGGTAGTCATGTCAGTGAATGTCAGTGTTGAGTGAGTGGTAATCATGTCAGTGAATGTCAGTGTTGAGTGAGTGGTAGTCATGTCAGTGAATGTCAGTGCTGAGTGAGTGGTAGTCATGTCAGTGAATGTCAGTGTTGAGTGGGTGGTAGTCATGTCAGTGAATGTCAGTGTTGAGTGAGTGGTAGTCATGTCAGTGAATGTCAGTGTTGAGTGAGTGGTAGTCATGTCAGTGAATGTCAGTGTTGAGTGAGTGGTAGTCATGTCAGTGAATGTCAGTGTTGAGTGAGTGATAATCATGTCAGTGAATGTCAGTGCTGAGTGAGTGGTAGTCATGTCAGTGAATGTCAGTGTTGAGTGAGTGGTAGTCATGTCAGTGAATGTCAGTGTTGAGTGAGTGGTAGTCATGTCAGTGAATGTCAGTGTTGAGTGAGTGGTAGTCATGTCAGTGAATGTCAGTGTTGAGTGAGTGATAATCATGTCAGTGAATGTCAGTGTTGAGTGAGTGGTAGTCATGTCAGTGAATGTCAGTGTTGAGTGAGTGGTAGTCATGTCAGTGAATGTCAGTGTTGAGTGAGTGGTAGTCATGTCAGTGAATGTCAGTGTTGAGTGAGTGGTAGTCATGTCAGTGAATGTCAGTGTTGAGTGAGTGGTAATCATGTCAGTGAATGTCAGTGTTGAGTGAGTGGTAGTCATGTCAGTGAATGTCAGTGTTGAGTGAGTGGTAGTCATGTCAGTGAATGTCAGTGTTGAGTGAGTGGTAATCATGTCAGTGAATGTCAGTGTTGAGTGAGTGGTAGTCATGTCAGTGAATGTCAGTGTTGAGTGAGTGGTAGTCATGTCAGTGAATGTCAGTGTTGAGTGAGTGGTAGTCATGTCAGTGAATATCAGTGTTGAGTGAGTGGTAGTCATGTCAGTGAATGTCAGTGTTGAGTGAGTGGTAGTCATGTCAGTGAATGTCAGTGTTGAGTGAGTGATAATCATGTCAGTGAATGTCAGTGTTGAGTGAGTGGTAGTCATGTCATTGAATGTCAGTGTTGAGTGAGTGGTAGTCATGTCAGTGAATGTCAGTGTTGAGTGAGTGGTAGTCATGTCAGTGAATGTCAGTGTTGAGTGAGTGGTAGTCATGTCAGTGAATGTCAGTGTTGAGTGAGTGGTAATCATGTCAGTGAATGTCAGTGTTGAGTGAGTGGTAGTCATGTCAGTGAATGTCAGTGTTGAGTGAGTGGTAATCATGTCAGTGAATGTCAGTGTTGGGTGAGTGGTAGTCATGTCAGTGAATGTCAGTGTTGAGTGAGTGGTAATCATGTCAGTGAATGTCAGTGTTGAGTGAGTGGTAGTCATGTCAGTGAATGTCAGTGTTGAGTGAGTGGTAGTCATGTCAGTGAATGTCAGTGTTGAGTGAGTGGTAATCATGTCAGTGAATGTCAGTGTTGAGTGAGTGGTAGTCATGTCAGTGAATGTCAGTGTTGAGTGAGTGGTAGTCATGTCAGTGAATGTCAGTGTTGAGTGAGTGGTAGTCATGTCAGTGAATGTCAGTGTTGAGTGAGTGGTAATCATGTCAGTGAATGTCAGTGTTGAGTGAGTGGTAGTCATGTCAGTGAATGTCAGTGTTGAGTGAGTGGTAGTCATGTCAGTGAATGTCAGTGTTGAGTGAGTGGTAGTCATGTCAGTGAATGTCAGTGTTGAGTGAGTGGTAGTCATGTCAGTGAATGTCAGTGTTGAGTGAGTGGTAATCATGTCAGTGAATGTCAGTGTTGAGTGAGTAGTAGTCATGTCAGTGAATGCCAGTGTTGAGTGAGTGGTAGTCATGTCAGTGAATGTCAGTGTTGAGTGAGTGGTAGTCATGTCAGTGAATGTCAGTGTTGAGTGAGTGGTAGTCATGTCAGTGAATGTCAGTGTTGAGTGAGTGGTAATCATGTCAGTGAATGTCAGTGTTGAGTGAGTGGTAGTCATGTCAGTGAATGTCAGTGTTGAGTGAGTGGTAGTCATGTCAGTGAATGTCAGTGTTGGGTGAGTGGTAATCATGTCAGTGAATGTCAGTGTTGGGTGAGTGGTAATCATGTCAGTGAATGTCAGTGTTGAGTGAGTGGTAGTCATGTCAGTGAATGTCAGTGATGAGTGAGTGGTAGTCATGTCAGTGAATGTCAGTGTTGAGTGAGTGGTAGTCATGTCAGTGAATGTCAGTGTTGAGTGAGTGGTAGTCATGTCAGTGAATGTCAGTGTTGAGTGAGTGATAATCATGTCAGTGAATGTCAGTGTTGAGTGAGTGGTAGTCATGTCAGTGAATGTCAGTGTTGAGTGAGTGGTAGTCATGTCAGTGAATGTCAGTGTTGAGTGAGTGGTAGTCATGTCAGTGAATGTCAGTGTTGAGTGAGTGGTAGTCATGTCAGTGAATGTCAGTGTTGAGTGAGTGGTAATCATGTCAGTGAATGTCAGTGTTGAGTGAGTGGTAGTCATGTCAGTGAATGTCAGTGTTGAGTGAGTGGTAATCATGTCAGTGAATGTCAGTGTTGAGTGAGTGGTAATCATGTCAGTGAATGTCAGTGTTGAGTGAGTGGTAGTCATGTCAGTGAATGTCAGTGTTGAGTGAGTGGTAGTCATGTCAGTGAATGTCAGTGTTGAGTGAGTGGTAGTCATGTCAGTGAATGTCAGTGTTGAGTGAGTGGTAGTCATGTCAGTGAATGTCAGTGTTGAGTGAGTGGTAGTCATGTCAGTGAATGTCAGTGTTGAGTGAGTGGTAGTCATGTCAGTGAATGTCAGTGTTGAGTGAGTGGTAGTCATGTCAGTGAATGTCAGTGTTGAGTGAGTGGTAGTCATGTCAGTGAATGTCAGTGTTGAGTGAGTGGTAGTCATGTCAGTGAATGTCAGTGTTGAGTGAGTGGTAGACATGTCAGTGAATGTCAGTGTTGAGTGAGTGGTAGTCATGTCAGTGAATGTCAGTGTTGAGTGAGTGGTAATCATGTCAGTGAATGTCAGTGTTGAGTGAGTGGTAGTCATGTCAGTGAATGTCAGTGTTGAGTGAGTGGTAGTCATGTCAGTGAATGTCAGTGTTGAGTGAGTGGTAGTCATGTCAGTGAATGTCAGTGTTGAGTGAGTGGTAGTCATGTCAGTGAATGTCAGTGTTGAGTGAGTGGCAGTCATGTCAGTGAATGTCAGTTTTGAGTGAGTGGTAATTATGTCAGTGAATGTCAGTGTTGAGTGAGTGGTAATCATGTCAGTGAATGTCAGTGTTGAGTGAGTGGTAATCATGTCAGTGAATGTCAGTGTTGAGTGAGTGGTAGTCATGTCAGTGAATGTCAGTGTTGAGTGAGTGGTAATCATGTCAGTGAATGTCAGTGTTGAGTGAGTGGTAATCATGTCAGTGAATGTCAGTGTTGAGTGAGTGATAATCATGTCAGTGAATGTCAGTGTTGAGTGAGTGGTAGTCATGTCAGTGAATGGCAGTGTTGAGTGAGTGGTAGTCATGTCAGTGAATGTCAGTGTTGAGTGAGTGGTAGTCATGTCAGTGAATGTCAGTGTTGAGTGAGTGGTAGTCATGTCAGTGAATGTCAGTGCTGAGTGAGTGATAATCATGTCAGTGAATGCCAGTGTTGAGTGAGTGGTAATCATGTCAGTGAATGTCAGTGTTGAGTGAGTGGTAGTCATGTCAGTGAATGTCAGTGTTGAGTGAGTGGTAGTCATGTCAGTGAATGTCAGTGTTGGGTGAGTGGTAATCATGTCAGTGAATGTCAGTGTTGGGTGAGTGGTAATCATGTCAGTGAATGTCAGTGTTGGGTGAGTGGTAGTCATGTCAGTGAATGTCAGTGTTGAGTGAGTGGTAATCATGTCAGTGAATGTCAGTGTTGAGTGAGTGGTAATCATGTAAGTGAATGTCAGTGTTGAGTGAGTGGTAATCATGTCAGTGAATGTCAGTGTTGAGTGAGTGGTAATCATGTCAGTGAATGTCAGTGTTGAGTGAGTGGTAATCATGTCAGTGAATGTCAGTGTTGAGTGAGTGGTAATCATGTCAGTGAATGTCAGTGTTGAGTGAGTGGTAATCATGTGGCCATGTATATAACCATTAGGTTGTGTGGTCGTATGGCTTTAATGCATGCAGCCATGTCGGTCGTAACCTTCCTCATGGTTCATGAACTGTGCTGACATTAATTAAGCCTTAATAAATATATGCCATCTGCACGTAATACAAAATGAGCTTATATCACACTTTGTGGGTTGATGCGGAGCCAACAATTCGAAACTTTGAGACAGTCTGCATGCTCGCCGGATATTTGGGTAGCTAATGTTTTTAGCTAGCCATGCATGTGTCATTTCAGTTCAAGCCAGTGACACGCAAAAGCACTTAGCAGTAAACCATATCTGGAGGCTCCATTTCATTATACTGGCACGCTTTGCGGCTTGTTCTGACAAACGACGGGCTGCTCCATGTAACATATTTGTGGCACTCATGGGATTCGTAACGACATACTGAATCAGCTAAGAGCGTGATCGGCATGCACAATGTCCAGCAATGCCATATGTTCAATGACTCTATGTTCAACTAATGTAATGTTCAGTGACTGTTACGACGCTAAAAA